>JAQMWT010000166.1:0-177447 GCA_029834535.1 Chrysophaeum taylorii
TTTGTTTTGAGTTGTACATGAACATAAGTAGAGCAAAAATTGCGGACAAACTCAAGGGCGTTACAAATTGCCGGGTTAGTGCTACGACAAAAAAGTACACTAACAAAAATTTAGAAATGAGACAAAATTTAAACAATGATACAAACAAAGCTGATCCCCATTCAGAGAGCACAGATACGTAACCACCGTCACATGCCCAGGCTTCACCAGGTTGAAAATTTTTTTCGAATGATGGTTGTTTGATAAGGTGGTGTGGATGAGGGTGCTTTTATGAATCGTACAATCCACACAGAACTTATCGTAGGGTACGTCAGATGGGTGATGTCCCGGACTGGCAATAACCTGAACAGCTTATAGCTTGAGAATCACTAGAATGGTGGATGTTGTAAAAATTGGTAGCTCGTTGTTGTGCATCTCGAAATGCGAGGGTGCCCCTGCCATGGACTTTTTATCGAAGGGTGCATGCTTCTCATGGCTGTCTTGGCGTTATGAGAGGAATTTGTCTTTCTTTAGTAGGCAGATGATATATCTGCGGATGAGGTGTTAGAGAAGAAGTCACGCTTGCACTGAATCGAGATGGAAGATGGTAAGTTCAGAAGAAGCATATATCACAACATGAGAGTTTTTTATTGAGATGTAGAACATTGTAATGGAACTCTGGTGTAATATTAAGGATGTATCTGTTGGGAATATATTTGTGAAGGTTGACCTATAGTTTTTGGTTAGAGAAGCATGATCAGGGTCAAACGATGGTGATAGCGTTAATTTACGCAAGTCATAGACAAGCTGACACAAATGTTTATAAATTATGATATGTTCCAGCTGGAATAGCATTAGCGATTATATCACAGCATAGGTCCGGGACAAAGACAAAGAAAATTGATTTGGTGCGCTGTGAAGTTATTGGCGCGTGCCAATTCGCGAGTTGAGTAGTGTCGAATGCAATCGAGTCGTGGATCGTACACGAGCATATTAGCAAATCCACGAATGGTAGAGTGATAGTGATATAGAATGAACTTTGGCACCCATCTTCCTATCGCTTGATGTAATAAAGCCCAGATATCTGCTTTGGGACAAATGCATGTCACTTAAAGCAAACATTTTATCGATAAATTCGAGACGATTTTCCTGAGGGTAGAAGACAAAAGAATCGTGAAATACAGGAGAAGTATAGGCACCAGTGCTTGTACTAGACGACGCGTGTCTTGATTTTCTTATTATTATGTATGCTTGGCAAAGCCAAAGAAAACCAGTAACAGGTTCGAGAGAAGCAGTCTTATCGATTCCGGCATCGTGTTAGGAAGGCATAGGTTTCGCCAAAAGCATTTATATGTGCCTGGTATTTAGAAGAGGAGTTAGAACTGTTATGTCTCCACCTGTGTGTCTTCCACCGGTGATGTAAATGATGGAGGAAGTAGAGGATTTATTTAAAATAACCTAGGAGATGGTTGGTTAGATTCGATAGTTGTAATACGAAAGGACACAGGTAATGTGATAGATTTAGGGGATAAGCGTCCCATAATATTATAGAGGAGCACAAAAGCTTTGAGTTCAATAGAGATCTCATGCAAGCAAGTGGTTTTCTTGAATTAGTCAAGAATCCCAGGCGAAAGTTAGAAATGCCCTCCATTTCATCTTGACTGGGATGTTCGACTGTTTTATTAGAGTGCAGACGAAGGAACAGCATAGTTAAGGTTTCAAGCTCAGTCACAGTTAAGCGCACGGATCCTGTACGACTAAAATGTTGTAGGTTTTAGGTGTGGACACGAATGGTATGTCGGGAAAGACCTGCGTCCAAGGTTCGTCGACTATTAACTTGCGACTGATGGAATTAGCGTGGTCTGCAATGTCCAGAAAGGAAGTGACTCGTTTGTTAGGCCATGAAAGCAGATCAAGATGGCCGGTGTTATATTTGCGTGCAACGAGGATCCATCTTTCTCTGGCTTGATAATCTCCACACAGATAGCATGGAAATCGGTCACATATATCCACCGTATAGTGCATCGTTGAGAAGATGAGATTAGCAACTCGTATATGGTCTTCATACGATGCGGAGTGTGGTGGTGTCATTTCCATGAAAAGAACAAGCGGCTTTAAAAGCTCAAGTACACTTAGAGCACTTGGAAACAAGGAATCATCCATATCACGCTCGAAGGTGGAAATGGATTTTCCATTGATTATGTTGCGATTTGTGCATGGTGATGTCAGTTCCACTATATCGGTGTAATATCGTGCACGTTCAGCGTCCGATGCTCGATGGATATCCGTCAGAAACTTAGGTAGGGATGGGAAAACTTCGATGGAATTACCAAAACGTCTTCGTAGCATGTGCGTGATATTGTCGTCGCTCTCAACAAGAACTTTAACGTTGATGTTGATTTGCAAGTCATTAGAAGCGCAAGCCAAGAATGCAGGAGTGGACATCCCAGAGCAAAGTAGAGTTACAGTAGGTGTTTGTGAGCTAGGAGACGTAGTTACTGTGTGAAGCAAACGTGTGGTAGCCTTTCGTCATACGGGAGGTGGGAAATGCTTGCGTATGTAAGGCAGCTGCGAATGCATTGACTCCAAGATGGTTTTAAGCCATGGGACGTAAATTACGCGTTCCATGAGGGTGGAATATAGCTTAAGCATTTCGCGTTGTTCATTAAAAGCACATAGTCTGAACTGTAGTGAGCGAAGTTCCATTTTACACGCTTTTTTGCTTGTTGTAGCGAATAAATTGGTAGAGTAGGCAACAGGTTATTAAGTCTAAACAAAGTAATCTTGACATTATCATCAATTTTACTCTGGATAGATGATTGTCCTTTAAATTCAACTCCATAAAGATGTATACCAAGTTTATCTTCTCCCCATTGAGTCATACTGATGATGTGCAGATCGGGATCGTTATGGTCGTTTTGCTTGGGTAGGAAAAGCGCAACGTCTAGCTTTACATATCCCACATTTAGATGCTTTGGGAGAGCGGGAATGACAGTCCTTATAATCGTAGCATGTGTGATACTCTGCGTATCCGTAGCAGTCTGGATAGCAGGTGATAAGGACTCGGGTAGCTTTGCGATGTGGATAGGATCAGCATAACGTTTAAAGTTAATTACATGTTGAGAGGCACATGTGTCAGCATATCCTGGCGTAGTCATTAGCGGGAAATTGTACTCGTTGTACAATTTAAGCATTGTTGCATAACAGGCATGTGTTGCGCTTTGACCAAACACGGACTGTGTCATGAAACTTTGCGTTTGTTCGGAAGGCACAACGACGAGTGTAAAACCAGTGTTTAATTTTGGTAGCAACACAGGGGGATCTGTGCCATCTTCATTATCTTCGTTGGGTAGATTATTGGGGAACTCAGAGTGCGAGGAAGTTTCCCGAGCTTGACGACGAACGATAGCATCCTGAGCTTTAGCGATTATGTGCTGCAATAGCGGCTGAGGGGTGTTATCGATTCCATCATCTTTAATGGACAGAAAAGTGTGGAACATTTTCTCTGTATCAGCAGCCCCCCTCTGCTCCGCATCACTGGGGGACGCTTCAGGAGCAGATGTTTCAGTTTGATACTTTTCTTCTGAAACATGAGATTCCTTATCGGCTTCTAAGAGGCTCACAATGGTATTGGACATAGTATCAACTCGAGATAAGTAGAGATGAACTTGGGTGGCTTCGTCAGGATCTAAGGACTGTGTCGAAGCTTGATAAGCGGCTGTCCAGAGGGTACTCGGTAAGCTTTTCATTTCCCCCTGTACCATTTTAGAGTCGGTAGAGGGGTTGGGATTCGCTTCCTGTAATTTACCAAACAGGTGGCGAAGACGATCAACTTGATAAGTATTTGAAGGTGGACGATAGCACGACGTGTCACGAGGTAAAATTGTCGATGCTTTATCTTTTGCATTACGAAGCTTACGAGCGTTGAAGCCAGACTGTCCAGCTACAGTAGCTAACAACGAGTAAGCGTTGTTTAGAGAGTCGTGGGATTGATGAATAGTATCCATCAATAATACCTTAGGTGGCTTGGTAGCGGTAGTACCAGGGATGTAAGGGATCCAGGAAGCGGGTTTATCCAAGCGTCGGTTATAGGAAAACTTTGTTTCATTGTATATCTTTAACAAGAACTCCAATAACGGACGAACGTCGTTAGGATCAACTAGCTTTAACAATGCAGGATCGTGAATCGAGTTGTTCCCAGAGCGTGTCTCGTAGAGTTTACACCATTCCAATAAAGATTGAGAATAGCGCTCGTGATCCGAGGGATTAGCATATAAACGGTAGATCTCCTCGTGAGCTTTAAGAGTGATTATGGAGTCATCAAATTGGATTGATGCTTCATTATTATTTAATTGCTTTGCCTGAGATTGGAAAGCAAGGAGTTGTTCGACAAATACATGGGCATACCAATTAACATTTAAGGACGTTTGATTAAACTGAGATTTAAGCTCAGTAACATCTGTACAAGACACTGTCTCATAGTAATGGTAAGCTAAAAGCATTACTGCACGTAGTTTATTAGGATGTGCAGTAAGTGCATATATCTTCTTTAATTGAGGCCACATAGCGAGTGCGGGTTTGTCTTGTGATTCCAGATTAAAAAATGTGTACAAGAAACCAGCATAAGTTTCGCAGTGTTTGATCCAGTCGGTATTAGAGAGACCTGTAAAGGATATGTTAGTTAGAGATGATCATACACAATTGATTAAGGGAATCGGGTATCTAATAAAGTGAGGACACGTTTAACATCCTCATTTAATTCGGGACGAACGAGATTGTATGACTCTTGGTAGTAAAGTCGTTCGAGATTATTACGGACATCAACTGTTAGTTGATGTGATGAGTTGACGTGCCAAGTTTTAAGATGATCAGGCAGGGCATCTTCATCAGGTAAGTTTAAATCGTTTACTTGTTCAGCTTTCCATTGAGCGAAGATGATATCAACTTCATGTTCAAGAAGTTGGTTATACTCCGGAGCATTCCGGGTGTAAGCTTCATATGAATCGAAGCAAAATAACGCGTCCAGGTATGGACTTGTCATATGCCTGCGAAGCACCTCAATTTGCAAGCTCACCTTGGTTGAGTTGTCTTGGAAACGCAATCCTGCGTTAATTTTATCAACGAGGATTTGTTCTTGTTTGTAGATATCCGTAGTGGATATTTGTTTTTGTTTTGACATGGTTGTGACCTATTAAGGAATAGGTTATAGGATTGATAGACATATTCGACACATAAGAATGAAGGGTTTCTCGAGTGCGGGTTATATGTACAGTACGCTATTTTAAGCGTGGGCTTATTTACAAGACCAAACAAATCAACATGCTATTTAAAAACAGGATGACTTGAGACTGAAGAATGGATTAATTCTCGGGCAGTCAGTCTTTTGTTGGGAATAGAAGGAAAAACCCGTACAAGTTTCCGCGGCTTGTATAGGAAAAATTTTAATTTTATTGGCTATGCGAGTGCATATGACCAGTGACCGACCCAACTCGGTCACAAACCAAATTAACTGGTGGACATATACCGTCACATAACAAATATGTACAGTAGACCACCGCCAAACACATTGTCGCATTGTACTCGTGATCAGGCGCAAATTGATCACTCCATTTATACGTACAACACAATTGGGCTGACACACCTACGCATCTGGGTCCATAACCTGGAGAGATTTGACCCTCACCGGGTACATGGTAGAGACTGCGTGCAGTCTTAGGCGTGTACAGACCATTCCGATTGTCACATGCTACTACACAAGGTAGGGATTTAAGCCCTAACTCCTTAAGGACATTAGGTCCCATAGAAGCGTTTACACTGACAACGAGGAATGAAGCCTCTGTTAATTAAACAGAAAACCCCGTATCTGACGGTACGCACCTGGAGGCCAACTCCATGTTGGAAAAGAGCTTCAGACTGGGTTCTTCATAGTCATGAATAAGTAATTGCGGAAGGGTAAGGAAGGTAAGAGGGAAAGTCGTATTACGGAGAGAAAACCCTCTTGTAGAGATAGGCGTGAAATGTTCCAGTGTCGCACACATAATAGTGTAGCTCTCTGGAGTTCCAGCCGGAATAGCATTAGCGATTATGTCACAGCATAGGTCCGGGGACAAAGACAAAAGAAAGTTGATTTGGTACGCTGTGAAATTATTGGCGCGTGCCAATTCACGAGTTGAGTAATGTCGAATGCGATCGAGTCGTGGATCGTACAAGATCATGTTAGCAAACCCACGAATAGTAGGAGTGGGAGTGTATATAGAATGAACTTTGGCACCCATCTTCCTATCACTTGATGTAATAAAGCCAAGGTATCGGCTTTGAGACAAATGCATGTCACTTAGAGCAAAACTTTTATCGATAAATTCGAGACGATTTTCCTGAGGGTAGAAAACGAAAGAGTCGTGAAGCACAGGTGAAGTATATGAAACCAGTGTTTGTACTAGACGACGCGTGTCTTGAGTTTCACTATTATGATGGTATGCTTGACAAAGCCAAAGAAAACCGGTAACAGGATCGAGAGAAGCAGTCTTATTGATTCCGGTGTCATGTGTTAGGAAGGTATAGGTTTCACCGAATGCATTTATATGTGCCTGGTATTTAGAAGAGGAGTGAGAAACTGTGATGTCTCCACCTGTGTGTCTTCCACCGGTGATATAAATGATGGAGGAAATATAAGATTTATTTAAGAATAACCTGTGAGATGGTTGGTTAGATTCGATAGTTGTAATACGAAAGGACACAGGTAATGTGATGGATTTTGGGAATAAGCGTCCCATAATATTATAGAGGAGCACAAAAGCTTTGAGTTCAATAGGAGATCTCATACAAGCAAGGGGCTTTCTGGAATTAGTTAAGAATCCTAAGCGGAAGTTAGAAATGCCCTCCATGTCATCTTGACTTGGATGTTCGACTGTTTTGTTTGAGTGTAGACGAAGAAACAACATGGTTAAAGTTTCGAGCTCAGTAACTGTTAAGCGAACGGATCCTGTGCCACTGAAGCTATTATAAGTTTTGGGTTTAGACACGAATGGCATGTCAGGAAAGACCTGCGTCCAAGGTTCGTCGACTATTGGCTTGCGACTGATGGAGTTAGCGTGATCTGCAATATCCAGGAAGGAAGTGACTCGTTTGTTACGCCAGGAAAGTAAATCTAGATGGCCGGTGTTATATTTGCGTGCAACGAGGATCCATCTTTCTCTGGCTTGATAATCTACAAACAGGTAGCATGGAAATCGGCCACATATATCCACCGTATAGTGCATCGTAGAGAAGATGAGATTAGCAACTCGTATATGGTCTTCATACGATGCGGAGTGTGGTGGCGTCATTTCCATAAAAAGAACAAGCGGCTTTAAAAGCTCAAGTACACTTAGAGCACTTGGAAACAAGGAGTCGTCCATATCACGCTCGAAAGTTGAAATGGATCGCCCGTTGATTATGTTGCGATTTGTGCATGGTGATGTCAATTCCACTATATTGGTGTAATATCGTGCACGTTCAGCGTCCGATGCTCGATGGATATCTGTCAGAAACTTAGGTAGGGATGGGAAAACTTCGATGGAATTACCAAAACGTCTTCGTAGCATGTGCGTGATATTGTCGTCGCTCTCAACAAGAACTTTAACGTTGATGTTGATTTGCAAGTCATTAGAAGCGCAAGCCAAGAATGCAGGAGTGGACATCCCAGAGCAAAGTAGAGTTACAGTAGGTGTTCGTGGGCTAGGAGATGAAGTTACTGTATGAAGCAAACGTGTGGTAACCTTGCGTCATACGGGAGGTGGGAAATGCTTGCGTATGTAAGGCAGCTGCGAATGCATTGACTCCAAGATGGTTTTGAGCCATGGTACGTAAATTACGCGTTCAAGAAGGTTGGAATATAGCTTAAGCATTTCGCGTTGTTCGTTAAAAGCACTTAGTCTGAACTGTAATGAGCGAAGTTCCATTTTCCGAACCTTTGCTTGTTGTAGCGAATAAATTGTGAGAGTAGGCAAAAAATTATTTAGTCTAAACAAAGTGATCTTGACGTTGTCGTCAATTTTACTCTGGATAGACGATTGTCCTTTAAATTCAACCCCATAAAGATGTATACCAAGTTTATCTTCTCCCCATTGAGTCATGCTGGTGATGTGCAGATCGGGATCGTTATGGTCGTTTTGCTTGGGTAAGAAAAGCGCAACGTCTAGCTTTACATATCCCACGTTCGAATGCTTTGGGAGAGCGGGAATGACGGTTCTTATAATCATGGCATGTGTGATACTCTGAGTATCCGTAGCAGTCTGGATAGCGGGTGACAAGGACTCGGATAGTTTAACGATATGTATTGGATCAGCGTAACGTTTAAAGTTAATTACATGTTGAGAGGCACACGTGTCAGCATATCCTGGCGTAGTCATTAGCGGCAAATTGTACTCATTGTACAGTTTAAGTATTGTTGCGTAACAGGCATGTGTTGAGCTTTGACCAGACACGTACTGTGTCATGAAACTTTGCGTTTGTTCGGAAGGCACAGCGATGAGTGTAAAACCATTGTTTAATTTCGGTAACAACACAGGGGGATCTGTACCATCCTCATTATCTTTGTTGGGTTGATTGTTGGGGAGCTCAGAGTGCGAGGAAGTTTCCCGAGCTTGACGACGAACAATAGCATTCTGGGCTTTAGCGTTTATGTGCTGCAGTAGCGGCTGAGGAATGTTATCGATTTTATCATCTTTGATGGACAGAAAAGTATGAAGCATTTTCTCTGTTTCAGCAGTTCCCCTCTGCTCCGCATCACTGGGGGACGCTTCAGGAGCAGAAGTTTCAGCTTGATACTTTTCTTCTATAACATGAGATTCTTTATCGGCTTCTAAGAGGTTCGATATAGTAATGGACATGGTATCAACTCGAGATAAGTATAGATGAACTTGAGTAGCTTCGTCAGGATCTAAAGATTGTGTCGAAGCTTGAGAGGCGGTTGTCCAAAGGGTACTAAGTAAGCTCTTCATTTCCTCCTGTACCATTTTAGAATCGGTGGAAGGATTGGGATTCGCTTCCTGTAATTTACCAAACAGGTGGCGAAGACGATCAACTTGATAAGTAGCCCGGTCCACAAGAGACATGTTAGAGCGTGAGTTGCGGTTAGAGGAGTGTGAGTAGACAGGACGGTCGAAACTGGTGCCTTTAACGTTATAATTTGAAGGTGGACGATAGTAAGACGTATCACGAGGTGAAACTGTCGATGCTTTATCTTTTGCATTACGAAGCTTACGAGCGTTAAAGCCAGACTGTCCAGCCACAGCAGCCAACAATGAGCTAGCATTGTTTAGAGAGTCGTGGGATTGATGAATAGTATCCATCAATAAAACCTTAGGTGGTTTGGTAGCGGTAGTACCAGGGATGTATGGAATCCATGATGCGGGTTTATCCAAGCGTCGGCTAGATGAAAATTTGTTTCATTATATATCTTTAACAAGAACACCAATAACGGACGAACGTCGTTAGGATCAACTAACTAGCTTTAAAACTCCAGGATCGTGAGTCGAGTTGTTCCCAGAGCGTGTCTCGTAGAGTTTACACCATTCTAATAAAGACTGAGAGTAGCGCTCGTGATCAGAGGGATTAGCATAGAGACGATGGATCTCCTCGTGAGCTTTGAGTGTGATCATGGAATCATTAAATTGGATTGATGCTTCGTCATAATTTAATTGCTTTGCCGGAGTTTGGAAAGCAAGGAGTTGTTCGACAAATACATGAGCATACCAATTAACATTTAAGGACATTCTATTAAACTGAGATTTAAGCTCCGTGACATCTGTACATGACACTGTCTCATAGTAATGGTAAGCTAAAAGCATTACTGCACGTAGTTTATTAGGATGTGCAGTAAGTGCATAAATCTTCTTTAATTGAGGCCACATGGCGAGGGCAGGGCGTTCTTGCGATTCTAGATTGAAGAATGTGTACAAGAAACCGGCGTAAGTTTCGCAATGTTTGATCCAATCGGCATTAGAGAGACCTGTAAAGGATATGTTAGTTAGAGATGAATCATACACAATTGATTTAGGGAATCGGGTATCTAATAAAGTGAGAACACGCTTAGCATCCTCATTTAATTCGGGACGAACAAGATTGTATGACTCTTGAAAGAACAGTCGTTCGAGATTATTACGAACATCGACTGACAGTTGATGTGAAGAATTAACGTGCCAAGTTTTAAGATGATCAGGCAAGGCATCTTCATTAGGTAATTGTAATTCGTTAGCCTTTTCAGCTTTCCACTGAGCGAAAATGATATCAACTTCGTGTTCGAAAAGTTGGTTATACTCCGGATCATTCCGGGTGTAAGCGTCATACGAATCAAAGCAGAACAACGCGTCCACGTATGGACTTGTCATATGTCTGCGAAGCATTTCAATTTGGAGGCTTACTTTGGTTGAGTTGTCTTGGAAGCGCAATCCAGTTGTGAGTTTATTAACAAGGAGTTGTTCCTGTTTGTAAATATCCGTGGTGGATATTGGTCTTGGTTTTGACATAGTCGTGGCCTATGGAAAATAGGTTATAGGGAAGGATAAAACAGGTTGACATGTTTGAATGAAGGGTTTCTAACATGTAGAGGAGTATGTACAGTTCGCTATTTTAAGCGTGGGCTTATTTACAAGACCAAACAAAGCAACATGCCATTTAAACATGATGATTTGAGACTGAAGAATGGATTAATTCTCGAGGAGTCAGTCTTTCGTTGGGGAATGGAAGGAAAAGCCCGTACAAGTTTCCGCGGCTTGTGTAGGAAAAATTTTAATTTTATTGGCTATGCGAGTGCATATGACCAGTGGCCGACCCAACTCGGTCACAAACCAGATTAAATGGGGGTCAAATACCGTCACACAACAGATATGTACAGTAGACTACCGCCAAACACATTGTCGCGTTGTACTCGTAATCAGGCATAAACTGATCACTCCATTATACGCACAACACAGTTGGGCTGACACACCTACGCATCTGGGCCCATAACCTGGAGAGAGTTGACCCTCGCCGGGTACATGGTAGAGACTGCGTGCAGTCTTAGGCGTGTACAGACCATTCCGCTTGTCACATGCTACTACACAAGGTAGGGATTTAGGCCCTAACTCCTTAAGGACATTAAGTCCCATAGAAGCGTTTACACTGACAACGAGGAACAAAGCCTCTCTTTATTAAACAGAAAACACCGTACCTGACGGTACGCACCTGGAGACCTACTCCATGTTGGAAGAGAGCTTCAGACTGTTTTCTTCATAGTCATGAATAAGTAATTGCGGAAGGGGTAAGGAAGGAAAAAGGGAAAGCCGTATTACGGAGAGAAAACCCTCTTGCGGAGATAGGTGTGAAAGGAGTGAGAAGTTCCAGCGTCGTACACACAATAGTGTAGCTCTCTGGAGAGGTACCATCACAGGCGTGATCTGACTAACATGAACACGTCGTTCTTCGGGCGGAGAGTCGAGAGCTCAATCCTATAGGTGACCGGGGAAAGGCGTTCCTTGATAATAAACGGTCCTCGCCATTCCGGTCGAAGTTTGTTCTGAAGGAAAGGAATGTAGAGCAAAACGTGCGATCCTTCCTTGTATTCAACATCGACATGATCGGCATTGTAGGCTAATCGTTGTTTCTTCAAAGCTTTATCACGAGCCTCGCGGACGATCTTCGTATAATACTTCAATCGTTCACGAGTTTCGGCGACGGCATCAGAGCGCGTCTTCGGCAACAATCGCGTATCAAAGTCCATAAGCGTGTAGTCAATAGGCAGCATCGGCTGACGGTTCAGGCGCAGCATAAAGGAAGAAATCTGCGTGCCTGGAATAAACTTGCGGTTATAACAAAACGCAATATAATGAGCAAAGTCGGGCCAATCCGCGATGTTCCGGCCCTGAAGGCAAGCACGGAGGAAGGCCTTGATAAATCGGTTTACACGCTCAGCCGGGTTCGACTGGGCATGATAAGGAATCGCAGTTTGGTATCGGGTGTTAAAGAGATGGCAAAACTCGCGCATCAACTTGTTCACGAACTCTTTACCGTTGTCGGTACGAATCATCTGGGGCAAGTAGCCCTAGAGGAGGATGTTAATGACAGAAGACTAGAGAACGGACTCAGCAGTCTTATCGTTCAAAACATCCAGAATCAAGAAATGCGAGAACGGATCAAAAAACACGAGAAGATACGTCTCGGGACCAGCGCTGGGCAAGGGTCCGAATAAATCCATGCAAAGAACAGCGCCATCACCATCGTAGACGGGCTGTTGCAAGAGTCCAGCTCGTTTCGGCTCAGGCCTGCGAGCTTTCTGGCAAACTAAACATTCAGCAATGAAGACTCCAACTTCGTTCGACATGTGGGGCCACCAAAATCGTTCTTGGATAGCCTGGACGGTACTGTGACGTCCCATATGACCACCGTTAACCGGAGGGTCATGGTAGAGTCGAATAATGCGCTTGTGCGACGTAGCAGATGCAACAATCATCGGGTGCAAATTAGCAGAAATGCGGTAAAGAGCGTCTTTAACGACTTCGAATCGTTCGTTCGCTCGGGAACGTCGCGGCGTCTGACCTTGGGCCATTCGGTAGCGAATATCCTCGCAAGTAGCATCAGATTCTTGCTCGCGTGCGATCTCAGCGAGCGTCATATTATCGGGTATCTTATCGATATAATCTTTGTAAGCGGCCGCGTCCTTGAAGATCTGCGGCTCATCGCGCGCACGGTTCTTCCGACGTTGTCTCGTAGCGTGAGACGTAGCCAGTTTCATCGGATCCTTTTCAGGGTCTTCGTCTTCGTCTTCCGGCAGTTCGGTCGTAACAAACGACATTATGAAGTGGCAGCCGGAAGCGGGAATTCCTCGGTCATCAACAGGTCGGGGAAGCTCTTGGAACACCAAATAAGCGTGGTTCAAAGGTTCTCCAAACTCGTCAGTCTCGATGACATGATCTATCGGACTGCGGGAGAGACAGTCAGGGATACTCATCCCCGGTGACTTTCCCGGGTTGTAACCAAGTTCAGGGTCAAAATTGGCGAGGCGCATCGCCCAACGAGCAAGCTGCCCAGACGAGTGCGTCGCCTTACGTAAAAACGTCAAATTTCGGTGATCGGTCTCCAAAACAGTCCGGTGTCCTTCGATGTATGCTCGAAAGTGCTCTAGAGAAAGTATAACTGCCAGCAGCTCCAACCGACGGGGCTCATAATTGCGCATCTCCTTCGGCACAGCTCGGCTCCAGTATTCAATCACTCGTTCTTCTCGAGTCACTCTTCCGGCATCGTCCTTGACTTCGACAATCTGGAAGAGATATGCTCCAAGTCCATCCTTGGAAGCATCGGATCGGATCTGAAAAGGCAGATCATAGTCGGGGTGGTAGACTCCTCTGGAATCGAACAAAGCTTCAATAATCGCATCCCAAGCTTTCTGACACTCGGGTGTCCACTCGAACTTTACGCCTTCGAGGCATAATCGTCTCAGCGGTTCCACGATCTTCGAGTAACCCTTCACATATCGCCGGCAGTAATTACTCATGCCGATGAAAGAGCGTATCTGGGTCTTCGGGGAAGTATTCGGTAAAGTACCTGGAATCGGCATCTTCTGCAGTGCTTCCAGCGTCTTCGGATTCGGCTTCAAGCCTTCTGAGGACCAGGCACGGAAGTTGGTTGTGGTTGTGTGGCGAGAGAACGGCCATCCTCGTCCAGTGACTCCATCAAGGGCACGGACGCGAGCGGCGAGCCAGGATTCGAAGGCACGCCAGGTAGGCCTAAATTCTCCTTACGCCACAGGACCACAAACAACTTCCGTGCCTGGTCCACACAACTTGAGGATCGGCTGTTGCTTTATGATTTAGATATTATCGAAACACAGAAATCAGGGTGTCACATGTCACGGAAAAGGAAGATGATGTCATTAAGAAAACTGACATCATCATGACGGAGTATGGTGCCCCTGATAAGGGGGGGTCCTAGAAGAGGGGTAAGCCTTAGGAGGCGGGAGTTGCCGCCACACCACCTTCAGTCTGAAGATGGCATTGAAGAGCGTGGCGAGCACGGTATGGAAGCATGTCTACTATTCATGGATTGCGCCAAGGCTTTCGACAGGGTCCAGCGGGAACTACTCTGGCAAGTGCTATCGAAATTCGGCATTCCTGCGAAACTCGTACGCTTCATTATAGCTCCCCACCGTATACAAGTGCGGTTCTCCGTCTCCGGCGCTGCCGCCTCGATCGACTCCATCATCGGCGATAAGCAGGGCGATGTCCTAGGCCCGGTTCTTTTTCATGGCGACGTCGTAAAGGTCGCAAACCAGCGTGCGTTTTCAAGAAGAAGCACGATGCTGTACTCACTGGACGTCGCTACAACGCAAAACGCGGCACTGAGGAAGTCGCACTCGAAGAGTCAGCGTACGCAGATGATGTGGCGTTCCCGTTTCCCGATCGTCGTGCTATGAAGGAGGCGCCCCGTCTCATCTGGCATTTTACCAGGTGGGGTATAGAAGTCCATACGGGTGACCATCAAGCAGGGAAAGAGTCGAAATCCGAGTTACTGCATGTCGCCAAGCCTGGCATTCTCTACAATGACCCGACAACCTACGACGGCGCCAGCCTCTCCGGCTTAGACGTAGGTGATGGCCGCCATATCCTCGTGGTGGAGAAATTCAAAGACCTGGGGTCAAAACTCTTTCGCAACTGCAGTGAATCTGGGGACTGTGACAGTCAAATCCTTAAGATTCCTCAAGAAGCGAAAATGAAATGGGAAATCAGGCTGATCCGGAGAAGCCACCCACATTTACTGCTAAAAGGACATTGACTCTCGTCAGAAGAAGGCGGCAGCGGCTTTTGGTGCGCTCCGTCACAATCATTTTGCCTCGAGATACGCCTCTGCCCGAGCCAAACGAGCTGTCTTCGTCGGTCTCATCCTCTCCATCCTCCTCCACGGTGCCGAATCATGGTGCCTATCCGAGGTTGTCTACAGTCGTCTACGATGCTTTCACTCACAGTGCGCACGTGCGATGTGCCGCGTTACACGTCGCCGGACCTGGCAACATCATATCTGAACTTCAACCCTCCTCCAGCGCCTCGGCCTGGAGACTATCGTCATCTACATCTCGCGTCGACAACTTCGCTGGGCAGGCCACGTTGCCCACGTGCCCTGGAATCGCCTCCCTCGTAAGATGCTCACCTCCTGGTGCGTCTCCAAACGTCCCCGCGGCTCCCCACAGTTCACGTCCAGTCGTGGTCTCAAACAGGCAATCCGCAAATTCAACATTCTGACTGCGACCTGGTACGCACTCGCTCAAAAGCGTGACAACCGGCGACAACAAACCAACTCGTCCTCAATCCCCCTTTCTACCCCCCCCGTCTCATCGCCCAGTGACTCTGATCTCACGCGCCGCGGCGCTGGGATTTGCCAACGCCCCATGAACTGGGCTGGCCTCTAGTTAATTATTTAGTTATTGGCAGAATAGTCCAAGCGTCGGTGGTGTTGATGTTTCTGCTGCTGCGATGCGGCACGTCAGTCCCCAGGCCCGGCAATCCCATTGTTGCCAGTAAGCAGTCCGGGAAGGGCACACAACATGGTGCGCCTGTTCGCGCGTGCGCTTTCAGACACGCGGTTGCGCAATAAAAAAAATGTGACTGACCGATCACACGCTGCAGATAACAGTCGTCGTGTTCGCCACGCGGCAGCGAGTGGCACCAGCGCCGGCTGGAGTTGACGGCTGCTAGATACGTTCGCGCACCGTCGATATAGTTGGGCTCATCAGGCGTTTTCAAACCTTACCCGCAGCGCTAATCCATCACGCCGAAATCAAACGGTCCTTAATTCCAGGCAACGGACGCATCACAGTGGATCACAATCACGACGCCGCCGCCTCTGGTTTCTTCGGCTCCGACAGGAGGAATGGGAAGCTCTCAAATAAGCCAAAACACGGGCGCTGTGGCGAACGGCATGTGCGTGAACAACTGCGGACGTAACGTGGTTGCTGGTTCGAACTATTCTTGCAATGGTTGTTGCGCTATGGGCCTCGCGCACGATAGCGCGTGCTCATCAAATCTGCTCCCGCCGCCGACAACTCACGTGCCTGTCGCAACCATCATTCCTGGCCCGCTACCAGCGACACCACAGCCGCCTGCCGTCGCTCAAGGCTCCCATGATGCGGCCGAGGTCATCGCCTTTGTCCACGAGGACGGCGGCGTCATCCCCAACACTACCAGCGTCAGCCCGGGCGGGTTAAGCGCCAGCGCCAGTCCTGACCTCAGTGAGCGTGGTTGTGGCCGTCGCGCGAACCTGGGTACCGCACCTGTACCGCCGCCAGCGTCCAACGCGAGATCCGTGTCAAGCACGCGCCCAGGTTGTCGAGCTCGCGGCATCGGAAGTGGCAACCACGACAGCACGTGCCGTGGCGGGCTCAACGCCAGTCCTGACCTCTGTGAGCGTGGTTGTGGGCGCCGCGCGAACCCCGGTTTCCGCACCTGTGCCGCCGCCAGCGTCCAACGAGTGTTCCGCGTCGAGCGAAACCAAGTACGTCCCCAGGTTGTAAAGCTTGCGGCCTCGTCACGGGCGGGCACGACAGCATGTGTCGTGGTGGTGGTGGTGGTGGTGGGGCCGAGCTTTGTGAGTGCGGTTGTGGTCGCCGTGCGAATCCTGGCTTCGGCACCTGTGCCATCATCGCCGGAGTCTTTATTTTTGAACGTTTGCAACCGCGTTAATCTATCTAGGTTGTCGAGGTTGCGGCCTCGGGTTGGGCGGGCGCGACAGCTCTTGCCGTGGCGGCAGTGAGCTTTGCGAGCGCGGTTGTGGGCGCCCAGCGAATCCTGGGTTCAAAAGCTGTGGGGGGAGAGTCATATCATGATCACGTCTCGTCTTTAGTCGCGCGACGATGCTCGTCGCGAGGTTGTCGCTGCTCGTCGTCAGGTTGTCGCGCTCGTGGCGTCAGGAGTAAGACAGTTCGTGCATATCACAAGGATCGGGATCTCAAGGAGGAAAGGGATCGAGGTGCAGGTACGGCTCGTTGGTCGCCAAGGCTGGGTTTGAGACGTGCTGCCGGGCGTGCGGCGCGTCGAGAGGAAGCGGTGGACGCTCGATAGAAGTCAAGGGGCAGTGCAGGGGCCTCGAGTTGTGCAAGTTCGACTGGCTCTGCATCGCGAGCACGCCGGGCGCTGGGTGGGTGTCGAAGCCACGGTCGTGTTGCGCGTCGTGCGCGAGCTGTCGCGGGCGAGGCGATTGCGGCTACGTCGAGCTTCAGCACGCGTGCGCGCTGCCCAAATGCACAGCATGGGTCATCCGATTCAAAAGCCTCGAGGGGTTGGAGCTCAGCGCGTGGTGTTTTCGACTTGTTGCTCGGGGTGCGCCAAGTCCAAGGCGCACGCGCCCGAATGCACGCAATTCAAGCAGACGCGGCTCTACCGCGCGAAGAGCGAGGAGAACGCGGAATTGATCCGGGCCTCGGGCGAGATGCGCCGGGGGCCGGACGGGGCCTACGGTGGGGGTATTTATTTTTGCGAAGACCGCTCGCATTGCGCAACCTAGGCCCCCAAGCCGTGGAAGCTCATTACGTGCAACGTGCGTCGTCTGGGGAATACGAAGACATTCAACGCGACGGGAAACTACGCTTACACGCCGCTCCTTGACGAGGGGTTCCACTCGATCTACGCGCCCATCGGCCCAAATAAAGACTCCGAGCCCGAGTACGTCGTCTACAGCCTCAACCAGGTCGAACATCGTAAAAGTCGAGGATTGGCAGGGCTGATGACATACATCCACCGCATTTTTTGAAGAGCCACCACCACGGGGGGTGGACCACATGATGCGTGGGAGGAAACAATACAATATTCAATCGAAGCTCAATCAAAGATCGTGGTCGAGGGGGGAATAGAGTTCGGCGAGGAGGCGGTAGACGTAGGATGGTTGGTGGGCACCGGTGTTGGTGAGGTAGAGGTCGATGAGGTCGGGGGGGACGAGATCCAAGGTGGGATTAAGGACCTGAGGGGGGGGGGTGTCGTGTTTGACGCTGGAGGGGAGGAGGGCGTATGGAAGGACGTCCTGGGGGGAGTGGAGGTCGGCGAGGTCGAGGGGGTCGTGGGGGTACTGGGGGCAGAGGCGATAGAGGGGCGCGAGGCCGATGACGGGGACCTTGTGTTGTTTTGCGGCGAGGGCGAGCAAGTAGCCGGGAGAAGGGGTCAGGAGCGCACCGTTGGCGAGGACGGCGTGCGCCGGCAAGACGATTTTGTGGACGCGGGACATTAGGGCGTAGACGGCGGCCTCGGGGACGACGGTGGCGTTCGGGAGGCGTGCCGCGAGGCGGTGTCCCGCCATCGAAGGGGCGGTCTCTGCGACGAGGGTTTCGAATCGAGCCCTGGAAGCTTTAAAGAAGGCGACGACGTCGTCGGAGTTTCCCGAGGTAAATACTATGTCGTTCGCGTGCAGATGCTCCCGGGACATCGCAGCGATGGGGTCGACCGAAGTGGCGATTTCGTCGTATAATTCGGAGATCTGCTCGATGACGTTCTGGCGAAGTTCGGGAACTTGCGCGTCGAGAGCGTCGTCGTCTTCCCTACCTCGCAGAACGTCGTGAAGCGATGGCGTCGTCGTTGCCCCCACATCGTTCCGCCGGAGCTGGGCGTAGTCCTCTCGCACGATCAGCAAGACGCGCCGCACGACGTTCCCGACGGTGAGCTCGACACGCTGCGCATCGATCAGCACTCGACCGATCCAGCGGATGCGTTCGAGGAGCTCGCGTGCCGTCTTCCACCGACACGTCCCAACCACACTCCGGAGGAGACCGAGGGTTTCGAGGGCACACTGCTGCCCGCGCACCGACCGCGACGACACCCCGCTCACCACCTTCTTGAGCTGCGCCTCGACCTGCGGAGGCCACTTGACATCCATTGTGTGTTTTCCCAAAGGGCAAAAGCAGGGTTATTTGAGGGTTAGCGTTACACATCTGGGGAGGTGCTTCGGATCGCACTATCCGCAACGGTCCGCAAAAAAAGAGGTCGGTTCGTTCCAAAATCATTCAAAAAGGTCTCCTGTTGCCGCTTTT
Source organism: Chrysophaeum taylorii (assembly GCA_029834535.1). Lineage (NCBI taxonomy): Eukaryota > Pelagophyceae > Pelagomonadales > Pelagomonadaceae > Chrysophaeum > Chrysophaeum taylorii. The sequence continues at coordinate 19,001 of JAQMWT010000166.1, forward strand.
CTAGCCACCTCACCAAGGTGTGGTCATTCAGCGCACTTAAGAATCAGTCCAGTGTGGACTGCATCCTGGACGTCAGTCAGTCAGTCAGTCAGTCAGTCACGGAGCACACGGTTGTTTGTTTCTAAGGGAGGATGTGCAAGCGGGACGACCAGACTTTGCTAACATCGCACAGCACACACAAGCGGAGTTGGCGGAGCTCACACGAAGAGACCGCGCGCGCGCGCTTAACAAAAAAGAGCGCGCGCCACAGATTTCAGATGCTGCGGTCCTCGGGGACGGTCGGAGCACCGCCCCCGCATGCACCGCCACCCCCGTAGCCGCCACCACCGTACTCGCGCGCGGAAGTTGCCGCTTGCTGTTGTTCTTCTCCTTCGTCGTCGGAGTGACGTTGACCAAAGCGGCGCCTTTCGGGGTCCTTGATGAGTTGAGCTAGAGTGCGACGCTTGGGTCGCGAGAGGCAGGCACGGTACGGGGGCCGCAGCAGCAGTAGATACAGCCGAAACAAACTAGGTAGACCGTATCGAGACCAAGGGCTTTCTTTCCTTTGCCTTGGAAGGCGCTCGACGACGATATTGTCGGCTTCCGTAGTGTCGAGGCGGTAGTAGCCGTCGCCCACGAGTCCTTCTTTACCAAAGACAAAACCACGGATTACTGTCTGTTGACGACGCCGCGCTCGGTCGATTTTGGCGCTGCAGGCATAAAGAACGGGAGCGAGGCGAACGTGGAGGGCGCGGCGCCGTACACGTGACGACCGTTAAATCCCCGGGATCATCGTCAATTCCCGAGGCACGACGAGCTCGACGGTCCTCCGTCGCGGCGGTCGCCCCGCCGAGCTCCAAGAGCTGTTGCTCGAGCCGCCTCGACGGCCACACCGAGCTCCAAGAGCTGTTGCTCGAGCCGCCTCGACGGCCACGACGGTTCCCAGAATTCTGGCGGTGGCTCGCCGCGCTACATGCCGCCTCGCACCTCGAAGGGCTCGCCGAAGTGCGCCAGCCAGAGCGCCTTGGAGCGGCGCGTACAGACGTTACGTTTGGTGGTCGCGCGGCTCCGGTCGTTTACCGTATCGTCGTGATCAACCACGCGTCCGGCGAGGCGGGTCGTTTTGCGCGCGTAGGCGTGAGCGTTCTGCTGCGAGCGCCGTGTGCCAGACGACGTCGATTGCATATGTCGGCACCAAGAACTCGTCGGGGCATGATTTTAGCAGCTCGAGGAACTGGCGGTACTGGGTTATAGCGGCGCGCAGGAATCGACGGCCGCTCACCTGCCACAAAAAAGTACGCTGGCGCACGGCCGAGGCGGCGACGTCGAACCCTGCGACGTCTCCTCCTCGGTATTATCGTCGTCGAAGAACGGAACGTCGGGGTACTTCCTCGCCCAGGCCAATCGCGTCGCTCTCTCGACTCGACTCTTGTCGCTCCTCTCCTGCGCCCTGAAGGCCATCTTTGGCGCGTCCACGACGACGTCTCCAAGCTCGAGGCACGCGGCGCGGTACGCGAGCGGGGCGAGCTTGTGGCAGTGCCACAGGAATGCGACGTCCAGCGCCTCTGCCCCGACGGCGTCGTTTCCGAGCTCCACCACCGGCGCGAGCCACAGCTCGTAGCGTCGCACGGCGCGAGGTATCGAAACCCCGGCCGCGTGGACGCGCCGCAGAAACGCGAGATGCTCCTCGATGCAACGCACCGTCACCATCAATCATGAACTTGCGCAAGACAATAGGGTCCTCGAGGGTCCAATAATAATGATGATATCGCGCAGCACGCGAGCGACGCGCGTCGCCAACCAAGAACGAGGCCATTGGAGTAGGCACATGGGTCGGGCGGCGCGGGAATTGGTTGCGTCGAAGCCGGGTCTTTTTGGCCTTTTCGCTGTTCTACGGTGCCCCCCTCGTCGACCGCACGCAAACGCTGCCCGCGCGCCCGGAATCGGCAAAACCGCCGACGGCCGGACGGCCGTCGAGATCAAAGTCGTCAAGGGCCGAGGAGCTCGCGCTCCAGGCGGGACCTTTTGAAGCAGACCGACGAAGTCGTGGTCATGTGGTCCGGCGGCATCGACAGCACCTGCGCGCTAGCGCGCCTTCTTTCGAGTGCGGGCGACAAAAGACTCGTCGTCGCGCTCGGTCGAAGGGTAAGTACCCTATCTTTCACGACCGCGTCGTCGTCGTCTCGAAGCTCCCGACCGTTAGAGCGGCGCGGAGCACGGTCGCCGAGGCGGCGACCCGTGGTGGTCCTTTGGCGCAGCTGTTCGGCAGCGACCTCGCCTTTCTAGAAAATCCGCCGTTTCGCCTCGACGCCTCGGAGGGTTTTGAGGCTTGGATCGCCCCGCAGCGCGCCCTTCTATATGTCTACCGTCTTCAACGCCCGGTGTTGGTTCAACTTTTCCCTCGAGTTCGTTCCAAACGGCCGCGCTCCGCGGTCTCCTCGCCGCCGACGTCGCCACATGGCAAGGGACTCTTAGCGGCGGGAGAGGGGAGGAGACCTACGCCGGGATTGCTCTCGGTCGCGTGGGCACTTTTTTCAAGCGCGGAGCTGCGTCCCCGCCAATCATCACGTAGCAAAAATGCTCGCTCGTCGACCTCGGAAGGTGGGCCTCCTCCGACAAGGAGCTCCTCAAGGCTATCATCCGGGACTTTACTACGAGGGACGAGGCCTACAACCCCGCGACCAAGGGAAAAGGCGGGTCACGAGCGCGATGTCAGGTCGCCGAGGAGGTCGTCGGCGTTCTCGCCGGTCTTCAAGTCGACCACCGGTGCCGTCGTGACGTCGCCGCCCAAGTACTTCCAGCCGTCGTCGGTGCGCTTAAAGTACGAGAGTTCCTGGAAGTCGGCGCGGCGGCCCGAGGTCTTGAGCTTGAGCTTCGCGACGAATCTAACCTTGGCCGAATCGCCGTCCACGGTCTCGTCGAGGATCGTTGCGCCCAGAAATCTGTACTCTCCGTAGGGCTGCTGCGCCAGACTCGCGCGCCAGGTGGTGCGGTCCTCCGAATACTGCGAGTTGAGCTCGTGGGTCGTGTCCATAAGATATGCGTGCGCTCCTTTAGCGTATGCTCGGTACCTCGATCGGACGATGGCCCCCGGAGTTGCCTTTCGCCGCGCGCCGAGGTCGCGGACGAGGCGTTCGCAGCACCGATCCGATTCGAGCCCCGACCCACAGATGCACGGTGGCGCGGGTCCGAACCCCCTTTTCGGCCCGCAGACGACCACATCTCGGACGAGGAGAGCCATCACGAACATCCTTCGGAAAGAAAGAAAACCCTACAGAACCCCCCCCCCCTTTGTACTACTGCAAAAAAAATGCCTTGATCATCGAAAAAAGAAGGATGAGTAGCAGCACCAGCAGCAGCAGCGCCGTCGAGAAGCCTCTTGTTGGCGCGTCGATCTTTGTGGTCGGGCAAGACGACGGCATCAAGCCGACGATCGAGGCTCTGGGGGCACGAATCTGCGGGAAGGTCGAGGACGCGACCCACGCCTTGTACTTGGGGGGTCGCGAGGTGGTCGAGGAACTGCAGACGTGCCGGCGGCTGAATGTCCCCGTGGTGGAGCCGTCGTGGCTCGAAAGGATGTCGGGGCTCGGACCGGAGGAGCACTGGAGCGAAGTAGAGGTCGGGTCGCACGTGCCGGTCGTTATGGCGGAAGTTCCGTGCGAGAGGCGACGCAGGGACGCCGAGTCGGCGCTCGAGGGCAGTATTTGCGAGACCATGTCGTATCTGACGCGCGAGAATCCGGCGTCGGTGGAAGAGGAGGAACTTCGGCGAGCGATCGAGCTCTCGATGCTCGAGTTCGCCCTCGTGTTCCGGAAAGAGACGCCCGCGCGAAGAAGAGCGTCGCCTTTCGTCGTGTTGGGGGTAGAGGAGTCGGCGACGCCAACGGAAATTAAGGCCGCCTACCGGAAGCGCGCCCTCGAGACCCACCCCGACAAGGGCGGCAAGCCGGGGGACTTCGAGAGGGTTGCGTGGGCCTACCGATCGCTCCTCCGGCCGACGTCGACGTCTCCGGAGACGACGATTTTGGCCATCAAAACGACGGTCGACCGCGACGCCGAGCTGAAGGACCACCGGAGCCTCGTGGACGCTTTATTCCAGAACGACCAGGACCGCGACGCGAAACTTTCCAACCAGCGCGCGGCGTTGGGCGTTTTGAGTCTGGTCGCGGTCGAGGCGGGGGCGTCGACCAAGAACGAGACTAACCGCGTGCTTACGAACACTTGTTTCTACCTGAGTCTGGCGACTTCCTATTTGTCGGGGATAGGGGCTTTGGACGACGCGACCCGATCCCCCGACCCCAACGACCCTTCGGCCGACGACGCCCTCCGCAGCGAGACTGCGCTCCGCCTCAAGCGCTTGGTCGAGTCGGCCGTGCTCGCGGCGCATCCCGAGTGGGCCGCGAAAGGACAGGTCGGCGACGACGTCCAGGCCTTTTCGGATTTTTTGGTCTTCACCCTCGACTCGAACACGATTGTCGGCGATCTCGCGGTCGCTGTCTTTGACACCGTCTCCGGCTTCGTCGACATCTATAAGGGCAAGAACTACGACCGCGGCTCCCCCGACGAGCTCACCTCCAACCTCCTCACCATCAAGTTCCTCCCCGGGCACTACCAGCCCCTCATCCCCGTCGCCGACGACCGCCCCGACCTCCACCACCTCCTCCACATCCTCGACGCCAACAGCGTCCTCTACGTCATCACCGACGGCTGATACGTGATCCTCGCATCCCTACCTAGAGCCGGAAGGCGTCCAAGTCGGGTGCCAGCTGGGAGATGAATCGGTCGAGGTAGAGGGCTTGCTTGACGAGGAGGCCGAATTCGCTCGGGAGCTCGAGCTCGAACTCCTCCGCGAGGTCGACCACGTCGACGAGGACGGTCGCGTCCGCGCGCCGCCGCCGGGCGTCATCAAAGACGAGGGTTTCGAGGCGCGCGGCGAGGGACTGGAGGTCAACCCCCGGCTTCGCCGCGACCCCGAGGTCGCAGAGCGCTCCGGCGAGGCCGAGAGCGTCCCTGTCGCGGTAGGCGTCCGCCATCCTCGAGACCGCGTCGTACGTTCGTCTCGAAAACCGTCCGACAATCCCAAAGTCCAAAAGCCCCAAGCGGCCGTCCTTCATCAACAAGCAGTTTCCCGCATGAAGATCCGCGTGGAAGAAGGGTCCCCTGACAACAGACAGGGACCAGATGCGCACGAGGGTTTCGACGTCCGAGGGTTTCGCTCTCGACGACGACGACGACGACGACGCTAGAGGGTCGCCCTCGAGGCGCGTCATGGTCAAGACAGTGTCCGAGGAGAGCTCGTGCACGGGCTCGGGCACGGCCGCGAGGCCCCCGAGCCCGTTCGCATCGATGAAGTCCTGAAATTCAACCAGCCGTCTACGCTCTACCCCAAAGTCGAGCTCCGCGGCGACGCTCGCCCTCACGTCCCGGGCGATGCGTGCGAGGTTGATTCGTCGCAGCTCGGGCGCGAAGGCCTCGGCGTACTGGGCCGCAATCGTCACAAACGCAGTGTCGCACCGCAGCGCCTCGGCGACCCCGGGTTTGCGGACCTTCAAGACCACCGACCGACCGTCCTTCAACCGCGCGGCGTGCACCTGCGCGACGCTCGCCGTCGCGAGCGGGGAGGGATCCACCCACTCAAACCCGCTCGTGTCGATCTCGAGGGCCTCGAACGGCACGGCCGGCGCCGCATCAAAACATTTCTCGAATTCTCGCGAAAGCTCTTCCGACGCGACAGACGGCGACGACGCGATCAGCTGCCCGACCTTTACGTACGTCGGGCCCAGCCGCTCGAAGAGGCTTCGCACCGCCGCCGCGCTTGACGGGGGCCGCGACAGCACCGTCTCCAAAACCGCCCGCTGGGCCGACACCGTGCGTCTCGCGACGGCCCCGAGACCACCAGCGCCGCGCATCTCCTCCGCCGCCTCCCTCGACAACCGCTGCAACGTTCCGAAAGACGGCACCTCCAACCTCGCCGTGTACGGGCCTGGAACATCCAATTGCAGCAACGGCTTCTCCTGGAGTCCCCACACTGCGGCGGCCGCGCTGGCGGCCCACGTCACCCACATCATAATAGTTTCTTCTTGTTTCTTTTGTGACTAGTCTATCGACGGATCTTCCTTCTGCGCCGTCACCACTACGGCATGTTGGAATTGAATTGATAATCGTCGGAAGCCAGTCCTGTTTACTCCGAGCTGGAGGAACCGGCGGACGCGGTTTCTGATCAACCGCACCCGACGGTGGTCACCGAACCGGTATGGTGGTTCGCAGCTGCTGCGGCGGACGCCTCTAATTCAAGCGCGCATTTCGCCTTCGCGCATTGCCCATGTGCGTCGCTTGTTGCTACTTGCTCCTCTGCGGGTTGCTCATCGTGCCGTTTCGATGGCCCGGTGGTTCTTCTTCTGCTCGATGTGCGACGGATTGCGGGCAGGTTGCGAGTCGCTCGTGGTGGAACGACGTTTGCGGTATTGGGAGCTTAAAAGAGTGATTTGTCCAAAAGGATAAATCGTATTGATAAGACGCGCAAGTCGGATGGTACTCGCTCTTCATCACACTTTTGGAGAAACAAAAATGCCGACATAATAATTTCGTTAAACGAAAAAAGTATAGCGTCGCCTCAAACCTTTGGTTTGAGGCAGGAGCCATCGATTTAAAAATCGCACGACGACCACTTCGTGCGTGACAGACAACATGGTGCTGTTCAGATCTCTGCTGCTTGGTTATGGCGGCTCGTGCGGAAGCATGGCAGATGGTCATCAAGCTCTTGTTTCGCCGTCGATGTCGTCCGAGAACAAACCGGAGGAGTTGGGACGTTTTTGGCATCTCGGCGAGAAGAAAGCTGGGGTCTTTCCCTACCAGGAAAAAAAAAACACCAGCCGCTTGCTTTATCATGATGATGCTTGTGAAGTAGCACACTAATAACTCGTAGCTCCAGCATCGAACGCAAACAACGCCATGGTGGTGTCATTTTTGTCGAGATAGAGCACACGCGTTACGATTTTCGGCTGGAACGTCACGTAACTCCCGACAAATGACGAAGTTGGCACTGCTGCTGCAAATGAGAGAATTGCCTAAAAACATGGGTCCTGCTCGTGTACTTCGTCGAGGCTTTCGACGGGGCCTACTAAAGCAAGTTCTCTCGAAGGAAGTCCGGCGTTCCGCTAATCATCCAAATTCGCGCGCTTAAGCGGGTCTCTGTTTCCGGCGCTGCCGCTTCCATCAACTCAAGAGAGTTGCGCGTTAATCATTTTTTTTTTTTTGTTTTATACACCACGACAATGCGAAAGTCAGCAGAAGGTGCCGCGCGCGTTATCGAGACGATGCATTACAACGCGATCGCTGGTCGTCGCTACGACGACGCAAAACGGGGCGCTGTGGGTGTCGTAATCGAGAAGAGAGAGAGAGAGCCAGTCCGCCAGCGTATGCCGAATCATACGTGGCTGGCGCTTCTGTTTGCCGACCGTCGAACAGCATGTGTGGAGATCTCACATCGAGTACGTTGCCAGACGGTCCGTGGAAATCCGCGCGACGAGAGTCAAAAACCCGTGATGCGTTTCGCTGCTGCCTATCCTGGAGTTCTCTGCAACGACCGGACGACATACGACGGCGCCGAGCTTCCCGATGTCATAGTATTCCGGTCGTGTCGACGTTTTTTGAGGTGTTTGATACTGTCTCGCGCGACTCTAATAGTGACTACGAGAACCTCCGCGCTACGCGTCGCCGCGTCACCCCAGACGCCAGACCCGACGCGTTAAAGCTCCGACCCTCCTCCCCTTGAGGAGCCTATCGACGCCTACGCAGCTACGATGCGCAGGCCGCGTCTTCCCTGGAACCGTGTTTCCTTTGGAAGCACGCTGCTCTCCTCCAAGACAAGACACTTTAGGGCTTTCGAGCGTGGACGAACGAACGAACTCCCCCCCAAAAAAAAAATTATCGCGTGGCGACAAGCGCGATCAACGAACGCTCTCCTTTCGGCGGCGGCGGCGGCGGCGGCGCCCGGAACGAACGCTCCAAGATCATCCTGGTCTCATACGGCGCTCATCAATCACATCAGGGGTGATCTCAGCTCAGGCTACGCGAAGAAGAAGAAGACGAAGAAGAACTCCGCGCGCGGTGGTTGGTGGCTACGACTCTAGGCATCATCATCACTCCTACTCATAGTAGTATTCATCGTAATAGGACTCGCCCGTCGCAGTGTTGTACCAGTACCAGCGCCCCTCCTCGTCCTGCGACTGGACCCAGTTCGGGTCGTCAGACGTCGTCGTATAATTCGTCGTTTGCTCCAACAACGTTGGTTCTCGCTCGCCCCAGGTCGGGTCGTCCGACGTCGTCGTTTGCTCCAACAACGTCGGCTCTTGCGTGTGGCCCCAGGTCGACGTCGGCGGCTCCTCGCACGGCACGATGGCCCCCCCTTGGGTTTGGGGGGGTGTCTCGTAGGTCGACTCGCCCGTCTCCGGGTTGTAGTAGTACGGCGTGCCGACGTCGTCGGCGTACTGTTCCCACGTAATCGTCGTCGCCGCCGCCGCGGGAATATCCGCCTCCTCATCTCGTGCTTGTTCGGTCGCCACGAGGACGGCATCCGACGACGACGGGGGGTTTCCCGCGGTTTCGAGCTCGGTCGCGAGGTCGCGGACGACGCGGCAGAACGCGTCGAAGCGCGGTTCTCGGAACTCGCGGAGGTCGTCGAGGCCGCCGAGGAAGTCCCGTGTTTTTTGGATGGAGGCGAGCGCCTGCTCGCCCAAGACTCCGAGGAGATGTTCGGCGGCGGCGAACGCGGCTCGTCTCGCGCGCTCGGCGTCGGCCGCCGCGTCTTCGGGATCGATGACGACGGCGCCGGTCGCGAGCACGAGCATGCCGTCGCGTCGCTTGTAGCCCGTGGGTGGCGGCGGCGCGGGGTTGCCCGCGTAGAAGAAGACGCCGTCCTCGTAGGTCTCGACGCAGTCGCGGGCGCTCGCAAAGAGCTCGCGACGGCGATCGACGAGTCGTACCCCGACGATCCCGCGCGCGGTCGGGCCCCTCGCGCACCGCGCCTGGATCCGAGCCGCCGCCCAGGCGCGCACCCTTGCGCGCGCCCGCTCGGCCCGCGCTTGGCGGATTCGCGCGACGCGCCGCGCGAACTCCCCGAGCCGCCGCGCGGCTCTGGCCTCGGCCGCGCGGCGGCGGTCGCGCGCCGCTTCGAGGACGGCGACGCGGTCCCGAACGAGCCCACCGCGCGCGAGCCGCTGGATCGCGGTCGCCGCGTCGCGCCGGGCTCGAGAATGCCGCCTTCTCCGCGCGGCCTCGCGCGCGGCCGCGCCGCGAGCCAACCTCTCGACTATCAGCGCGGCCTCCGAGCGACGAGCCAAATCCCGCAGCGCCCGCAGCCTCCGACGAGCGACGCGCGCCCGCCACCGCGCCTGGACGCGCGTCGCGGCCTCGATGTCGCGGCGGAACCGCCGGAATTGCCGGACGCGCGTGCGCGCCGAGACGCCGCGCCACAGCGCCGAAATTCGGGTCGCGGCCGATATTCCGGCCCGGGCCTGCCGCGCGGCCGCGGCCTCGAGGCGCGCAGCGCGCCCGCGCCACGCCGCCTGCAAGCCGAGGGCCCCCTTTTCCCTTCGCGCCTCCCGCCGCGCGCCCGCGATGTCGCGGCCGAGCTTTCCGCGCGCGACGCGCTGCGCCGTTTCCGCGGCCGTTGCCCGAGCCCGGAACTCCTCGACCTCGCGAAGTGCCCACGCCGCGCGTCGCCACGCCCGCATCGCGCTGCGCAGAGGCCGCTTGGCAAGCCGCGACGAGACGAGCTTCTCGGCGCCTCTGCGTCGTACGAGTCGAGCGGCGGAAATCGAGCGCCCGACGCGAAGCGCGTACGACCGCCACGCCGCGAACCCCGACCGCCGGAACCCCGCCGCGCCGCGCTCCCACATCGCCTCCAGCCGGCCCAACGCGACGCGACGTGCGTACTCGAGCGCGGCGCTGCGAGTTTTTGGGACGACGACCACCACCATGCCCTTCCTCAAGTCGGCCCGCAGCGCCTCCGCGACCGCCATCTCGGCGGCCCGCGACGCGGCGAGCTCGCGCCGCAGTCGCGCAACCTCGCTCCTGGGTTCCACCTTCCTCGGCCTCCGCCGGACCGGTGGTCGCCGCAGCTCGGCCTCGAGCCGGGCAGCCATAGGATTCGTTGTAGGATACATAGCCGCTCCTGTCTAACTAACCCTTCTTATAAAGGTTGTATAACCCTCTCTCTCTCTCTCTCTCTCTCTCTCTATGGACGACGACGACGACGACATCGACATAAGATGAGCCGCCTGGGCGAGCTGCCCGACGCCGTCGCCCGCGGTATTTTCAAGTGGCTGCTCCAGCTCGCCCACACCTACGATGCGCGCGGGCGGCGTCTCGCGCGAGAGTCGGAGACGATCTCCGACTACCGGCTCATGCGACTGGGGTGGGGCGAGGCCTGGGAGGCGTCGGCCGAGGTGGGCATGATGGCCGCGTGGTCGCGGGGCTGGCGTTGCCGCGTCGGCGAGCTCCTCGCGGCCTTCGCCCGAGATCTTCGCGCGACCGACGACTACGTCGCCGCGCTCTGCTGCGCCGTTTGCGCGCTGAGAAGCGCCGAGCTCGAGCCGAGGAGTCGCGCGCTCCTCCTCAGCGAGGTCGCCGCCTGCCGCCTCCGCGCAAGGAACAGAAGCAAGCTCCACGAGCCGGCGCGCCTCGCACTCCACGACGCGGTCTGCGCCGTCGCAATCGCCCCCTGCGCCCAGGCGCTCGGCGCGAGAGGCCGCGCGCTGCAGACGTTTGGTCGATATTCAGAAGCTTTGGTTGACTTGGAGCAAGCCAACGACCCGGCTGCCGCCGCCGAGGCGCGCCGCGGCGCTGCCCAAGCGACAACCTTGCACCTAGTCCTCGTCGGCCTCGCCCCCTACAACTCGCGATCCACCGTCGCTATCAGATCGGACTCCCCCCTCGCGACCTTGCTCGACGCCTGGCCGGACGACGACCCCGTCCTCTTCGACACCCACGACGCCCGCACAGCCGCGAGCATCGTCGAAGCCTTTGTGGACTCGGATCTCGACTTTCCCGCGCTCGTCTCCGACCACCCCCACCCAAAGTCGAGAGTACTCGACCTCGACCTCACGCCTCCCGGTGCCAACGTCCACACCGGCGCCACTCTCTTTTTCACCGCCCCAACCAGACTCCGCCCCTGACATCATCACCGCCGGGAAAACACCCCTTTTCGCCACCGACGTCTACCCATTATTTTCCTACGCAGGGCTCTCTTTCTAAGAAGAAGAAGAAGAAGAAGAAGAAGCAAAACCGCAGCGGCAGACGAGTTGGGTTGAAAATCTCAGTGACCGATGAAGATTTTTTTCACTCGGAGGGCCGGCGCTATGCTACCTTGGGGAAAGGATCTCAGAGCGAGATCCCATCGAGGTAGCTCCAAAGGACCCTCCGTCTTGTTGGCACAGCAAAAATAAAGTTGCGTAGGTCGACGCCGCGGCCACTTTTTTTTTTCTCCCGGCATCATCATCATCATCATCATCATACGGTCTGCCAGAAATTGCGGGACGACGAATACGAGCCTCGGGAGGTCAGTCGCCGGGGTCCCCGACCTCGCGCGCACCACTCTTCGCGACTTCCAAAAGTGCGATCAGTTCCTCGATGGGGTCGCAGCCGTCGCAATGCCTAAGAAGAAGAAACGAAATTACCGATGCCAGCGAGCTACCGCAACTTCGCAGTTGCCCGCCAGCACTATTCGAGGGCAACAGCTTTGCGGCCTTCCTCCTCGATGCAATACGGTTGGCCCTAGAGAGCTGCCTGCGGACGCGTGACGCCTTATTTGTGTGAAACAGCCCATCAAAACTCGGGGCTCGAAGGAGGTGGTGAGAATCCCGGTAGGCTGATAATGCACGGTGCTTGTTGTTTAGAAGTGCGCCGATGGTTGCAAGGGGCGCAATTTTGCGAGCAACGATATCGACAACTTTTCCACCCTATTTACAAAGCAGACGGTGATGTGCGTCTTGACACGTGGCCGTACAGGCAGCCGCAGCCGCGAGTAATAAGCTTAGAAACACGCATGAGTCGATGCTGCGTCCTCTAATAATGGGCTCTGCGCTCGACGACTCTGCTGCGGGAGATAGGACGGCTACCCGAGGACCGACCTCTTGGTAGAAGACAAACATTGCGCGTGTAGACGCGCGTGTAGACGCAGTTGTGGCATTGTCGGTAGTGGAGTCGTCGACTGAGAAAACGATGTCCTCTGGCTTGCCGACTCGGCTGAAAGCCGCGTCGAGCCGGCCGTGGGTGAAGACGGGCTTGGGCAAGAGAACGTCGACCGTGCGGAGCGTCTGGCGATGGTTCTTGTTGATTGTTATGGTGAAGAAGGGCCGCAAGGGGAACTGGCGCCGGCGCAGCTCGAAGGAGAGCTCGCCCTAGTTCCTAGTGAAAGCGCCAGGATCACGAGGGTTTTTTTCTCGCTGTCGTTGACCCAATCCTAACTACTAATCGACAGATGTTTGTCTGTTTGTTTGTTTGTCTGTCTGTCTGTCTGTCTGTTTGTCCCTCGATTTAGGGTAAGGATCAGGTAGGCGCGAGAGTAAGGATCAGGTAGGCGCGAGAGCCAGACGATCACCAAGAGCCAGGTCCAGACGCCCCGCGAGGTCGGCGTCCTCTTTCCCAAGCCCGTCTTCTGCCACGTCCAGCTCTACGTGGCTCTCTGTCGATCGGCATCCCCAAGGATATACTCATCTGGGTCGACGACTCCACCCTACCCCACACGTGCTGCGCAATACCGATAAGCCCCCTCCCGGCGTCTACACGCGCACTGTAGGTGAACTTACTGGGACCACGTGTACTTACTGGGGTTGGAGATTGGGACTAGGTGAGCTGAGTGACCAGGTGAACTTACTGGGACCAAGTGAACTTACTAGGGTTTTTAGAGTGAACGCAAAGGCTAGCGGCGTGTACGGATCAAAGCAGCTTAGATTGGCGGAGGTGAGAGGGACGGGCTCGAAGGAGAGTGGGGTGAGTGGATGTGAGCACGAGTGGGCTTACGCCGAACTTACTGGGGTTAGAGATTGGGACTAGGTGAACTTACTGGGACCAGGTGAACTTACTGGGGTTAGAGATTGGGACTAGGTGAACTTACTGGCCTGCACTTGTTATATATAATTGATTGATGAGTTCGCGCCTACCTGAGCCTAAACCCTGATTTGTGATTAGATTAGAGGTCTCGGAATGGCGCGAGAAATGCCACACTGCTTACGGGAGATGTGGCGGAAAGAGCACAAAGCAAAGTAAAGCAAAGTAAAGAAAAAAAGGTTAGATAAAGTCCTGGAGCTCACGAAGCTCGGCGTCTTGGAGTTTGACGCGGCGCGAGACGCGGGCGGCGTCGTGGGCGCGGTCGGGCTGGGCGTGGAGCCATTTGGCGAGGAGGAGGTCCTTGTCCCTGCGTTGCTTGAGTCTTAAAGCGTAGGCTTGGGGAGTGAGCTTCCCCTCCGCGACCTCGGCCTCGAGGAGTTGCTTGGTCGTGGTGAGAGCGAGGCGGCGCGCGGAGAGGGCTAGGTCCGTCGCCTTGGAGAGCGCGGCAATCTCGGCGTCGAGGACCTTGTCGCTGACGAGGAGAGCGGGCGCGTGCGGGTCGTCGCGCTCGAGCTTTGGCGGCTCGGGGAGAGAAGAAGGAGGAGAAGGTTGGGAGGGCGCGACGATTTCGAGATCGCGACGCGCGACTACATCTTCGTACTTGGCGTCGCGAAGGGGCTCGCGGAGGTTGAGTTTGAGGTCGAGGCGACCAGCTTTAACGGCTGGCGGACCGTCGTCGAGGCGCCGGAGGCGCACCGTTTCCGTCAAACAAGGCTCGGTCAGGAGGGCGTCGAGGTTGATCCGGGCCTTGGCCGCTAAGGTCTCGCGTCGCGCGAAGAGGTTTCCCAACCCAGGAGCTCCCCACGCGTAGATCTCGACGACGAGTTTAGCCCGACCAAACTTCGCGACCGCGCGCCTGGCCGCCTCGATACCTTTCTTTTTCGCGGGGTCCGTCAGCTTGCAAACTTTGGACGCGGTCGCGAGGTTGCCGAGGTCGACCTCGAACCTCGCCTCTAGGTTCAGGCCAGAGGCGTCGACGTCGAAGGGCTGGGATTCGCCGCGGTTCAAGCCTGCGAGGTCCCAACGCACCCTCGCCTTGGTTGGCGGGTTCGCGTTCTTGTCGAGACCCAGTCGAGCGCCGACCCGCGCGACCAACATCCCCTCGGGCACCGCGGCGTCGCGGACGCGCGAGCGACTCGCGACGTCCTTGAAACGCCACTTTGGCGCGAGTCCGACGCGCGGAGACTGCAGCATCGACTTGAGCTCGCGCGCCCTCCGCGTCGCCGCCTCGGCGCTGTCGCGGTCGCCCTCGGAGACGAGCCGTCTGGCGTCCCGCGCGCACTCCTTCAAAGCGCCTTCCACAGCCTTCAAGAACTCCTCCCACTCGGCCTCCGCCTGCTTTTTCACCGTCGCCTCGACCCGTTCCCGCGCGGCGACCGACCCCTCCAGAGCCTTGGCGCGCCGCAGACACTCCATGGCTCCCGCGACATCTCCCTCTCGCTTCAGCGCGACCGCCCGCTGTTTCAGGCTTTCAGCGTCTCTCGGTTCCGGCGGCGGAGCTTTGGGTGCTGGTGGGGGCTTCCGCCGCAGACGCTCCATGGCTCCCGCGACATCTCCCTCTCGCTTCAGCGCGACCGCCCGCTCTTTCAGGCTTTCAGCGTCTCTCGGTTCCGGCGGCGGAGCTTTGGGTGCTGGTGGGGGCTTCCGCCGCTTTGGCTCCAACGGCAGCTCGACGGCCTCCTTTGCCTCGGTGAGGGGAATAGCCACCTCTGCCAACGCCTCCATCGCCGGCATCTCGAGCTCCTCGTCCTCTCTGCTCGATCCCTTCCCCTCGAGTTCGTCGTACGCCGCGAGGAGCTCCTCGTCCTCCTCGTCGACCTCCACAGCATCCTCATCCATCGATCCCTTGGCGAGCGCCTCGATGGCCTCCATAGACAAAGCCATCTTCTCTGAACGCGCGCCGGGGGTAAGGCAGAGAGAGAGAGAGAGAGAGAGAGAGAGAGAGAGAGAGAGAGAGAGAGAGAGAGAGAGAGAGAGAGAGGGGAGAGAGAGAGAGAGAGAGAGAGAGAGAGAGAGAGAGAGAGAGAGAGGTTGCGGCGGCGCACAATAATCAACCTCGTCGAGGCCTTAAAGGTGAGAAGTAAATCAATCCCCGGAGCATGCGTGTCTTCAGAACCACCACCACCACTCGAAGCCAGCCCGCAGATATCCGTATTATACCCACGGTGTATTATAGAATATCGCAGCCACCACCGCAAAGTTGGAAGAGCAGGCTCCGTATTCTAACTAACATGAGTGCAGGAAGAGGAAGGCCGAGAGGGGTATGATGAGGGCGCCGAGGACCACAAGCAGCACAAAATGAAGCCTTTTCGTCGTCGTCGTCGTCGTCGTCGTCGTCGAATGTTCGTGGTGCGACGACTTGATCGTCGGAGCGGGGGCGGACAACCCGCGGTCGATAGCGGGGGGAAGGTCGACGACCGCGACAGGTTGTTTGTCAACAACCCGAGTCCTCACAATACCGGGAAAGATGCGGGCGGGGTCCAGGGTTAAGGGGTCCGGTCCCGGCCAGTTGACAAGCTCGTGCTTGAGGGGCCCGTGGTTGCCGTGGTCCCGGCGCCAGCCAAGCTCGTCCTCGAGGGTCGAGCGCCACGACTCGCGATGGCGGTAGCCCGGCGAGGACCGGGGCGCCTCGCGGTCCATTCCGGCGCCCGTAACGTCGCGCCAGTTCGGGCCAATCACATCATCCAGGAGCTCGCCCTGCTGCGAGAAGATGACCTTGGTGGCGGTCTTTGGGTCGACGAGGGGCTTGACGGCAGCGAAGACCATCTTAAATATCCTCGGCGCGCCGTAGACGACGATATGTCCGCAGCACTCGCAGAAGCAGCAAACGAGCATCGCGCAGGTCTCCTTGGTGACGGCCCAGGAGGGATTATTCGCGAGCGAGAAGTCCTCCAAGTGCATGAAAATGACATACTTTTCGACGGGCGCGGCGAGTCGCCGGAGCGCGTGCTCCAAGTTAAACGCGAGAAAACGCAAGTTGGCGTCTGGGTTCTTCGTGTTCTGTACCGAGTTGTCGAAGATGACGACGGGCCGGCCCCAGCGGTCGAGTTCTTTCGCTACGCGAATCTTGCCAGTCCTCGCCTCCTCTTCAAGTTCGCGGTAGTCGTGGACGAACGGACGCCGGGTCGCGCGCCATTCGAGCGCCTGCTTCAGGAGCCGCGCAGCCTTCTGGACGTCGTTTTCCCTTGCGGTCAGGAACCGCCGCAGGACGTCGGGGTCGTCCACGTATTCGGCGAATTCTGTCGTCGTGGTACAAACCATAGCTCGGAGCTCGCGCCGCTTCGCCTCGAGCTCGTCGGACTCCTCCTGGAGCCGCACCACGTGCCACCGCGGCTTTACTATTCCTGAATAATCCGCGGCGGCAAGGCGCTTTTCTTCTTCGGGACGAGGAGGTGGCGGCGCTTTCTGCTGCTGCTGCTGCTGCTGCTGCTGCTGCTGCTGCTGCTGCTGCTCGTGGACCATGCATGCCTTTTTGCGCCGCGGACGACACAGAGGCCTCATACTACTACAATGACGTCATTTCAGAAACTAGCTAGAGGCCCGCCCCCACAAATTCAAGGGAGGCAAGGACCGCGGCCGCAACGACACAAGGGGGCTCCTCGTGGGCGAGATTGGTGGTCGCCTCCCAAAACTCCACCTGGGGAGGCTGGACGAAGGGGTCGGTTCCGACAAAGATTTCCCAGGTCCCGAAATGTGGGGACCCAACGTGGGCGTCGTACCCCGCCTTTCCCACGAACTGCTCCTGGAAATGGAAGGCGCCCGTCTCGAGGCTTCTGCCGTACGAATACCGGACGTTCTTCTCTTCGCGGCGCGTCCCCTTCTCGTTTATCTGGATGGCTTCCATGAAATCGTCCAGCCGATTTTCCTTGATGTCCAACCGCACGTTGAGACAGTAGCGCTGGATACCCGCGGCCATGCGCTCGCTCAGCCCTCGCGCGTCGTCGCCGAGGTCGCCCTCGACGAGCCGCGCGTACGCACTCGCGTAGGCTTCGGGCAGCGACCTTCCAGCTCGCTGCCAGGCGAGCGCGAGGCAGAGTTCGACGTCCCCCCACGCGTGCGCGCCCTGCTTGAGCTCGAGGAGCCACTCGAGGCGACGCTCCTTCGTGTCGAGCGACCGCCTAAGCACAAACGCCTGGTCGTGGGCCTCACCGATCGCGCTGCCCCAGTTCCACTCGGCGCTCCCCCACTTGCTCATCTCAACCCGTCGACTATCTCTTCCTGACCTCGGGGTAGCCAGGAAGGCCCCGCCTGAGGGCTTGGCTTCCGCGAATGCTGCGACTACTAAACAGTAGAGCATCGGCAGTACTGGGACCAACACTGACGCCTCTTACGCCTCTTACTTGATGTTGCGGCGGCGTTGATCAGAGCCGCACGAAACTGCCCACATGCATCACAATAAGACCGTCGTCCTCAAGGAGAAGAAGCGCGTGCCTGCGCTCCTCGCGGCCTTGGTGAGCTGAGCTGAGCTGAGCTGAGCCCCCATACCTTACGTTCTCCTTACCGCTGTCGTCATCAGGTCGCGACATGGCCCCTGCCACCGCCGCGGTGCCGCCGCCGACGCACGGCCGCCACGAGAGCAGTCCAGAAGCAACTTCAGTTCTGATATTCATTGTGTGGTCCTACCGCGATTCTAATTCCCTCGACACCTCAACCCCGGCGCGCGTCGCTCGCTGCCTTCCTTCCTTCGGTGGTGGTAACCTCTTGGATGGAGTGTATTATAATAGCCTTTAGAAGAGGAAGGGATCCACAAGATCCACGATGGCTGCGTGCGGGATGCACCGTGTCTTTATTGCGCTCTGGGTGCAGGCCTCTTGCACACGAGACTGCGTCGCGAGGGACAATGCGGTTTTGTGCTTTGGAAGGGCGTCTCCACGCCTCGCGCGAAGGCTCATCTTCCCGCATCATCACCATATGGTCAAGTACTTACATACCTCCGTACTACAGATGCGCGCAGCGGCCGCGCACTTTGTTGACGTGTAGTGGCCCGGCTCTCTTATTGCCACACGTTTTGAGAAAAGAGTTCGTATGTATCGGAATGAAGACTTAGCGTCGTCTACCATGCCTAACCGTGGCCATAGGCGACTTGTGGCAGTATGGTCGACGGTGCAGCCTTCTGAATCTCTAGGTGTGGGTAGCGCTCGTGAACACTGTCGCGATTCTTTTCGAAGAGATGCCAAAAAGTTGCATGGCTGCGTAGTGACAAATGACCAACATTCTTTTTGCTCGCCTCCACACAACGAGGTGTTGACAGTAATTTAAACACGCTGCCACACGAAGATGGCGTTAACAGTGATAAGTCGGAGTGGGTCAGCGTCGATGCACGAGGGGCGTATCCTGGATGTGCCGACGTACAATCACGAGGCGGCTGCGCTGCGCGTGCGGCATACTGTGGTCGAGAAGCACGCCGTGGTGATGACCGAGCTCGCGTTCCAGGGTGCCAAATTGGAAGCCGGCTGGTTGGGTCTCCGAGGGGCTTGGGATCCACGTGCACGTGGTCGCGCGGCCCGAGTGCGGCGGGATTCAACGCGTGATGCTACCAGAGCGCTGCCGGGAACGAGATCGTGTCGCAATCGGCGGACAACCAGACGATTTGGTAATAATTTCGATGTCGGCGAGATCCCGCGGCGCGAGACGCTGGCGCTGGTGCTGTTCTAGAGACGCGCGATGCACCACCGGCAGGTTTTCGCCCTCGAAGGCTTACATTGCGAGACGTGGTTCGAGTGTCTCGTTTCGCAGAGCGATCGTCGCGCGCCACAATTATGCCGCAAGCGCCCGATGCCGACGACCGGCGCGACGCTTCTGAAGTTTGGGGCGCAGGCGCTGCGGGGCCCACTGCGTCCCGACCGGGTGCCAGGAGAAAGTGCCGCAGGGCGTGAGAAGAAACGCCTCCTTCCACCTCTCGGGCCTCTTCGAAACCGACGAAGAGTACCAGCGGAAGCTCGGAAGCAAGTCGGACTACTATGTCGAAACGAAACCTCCGGCAAGCTAGCCGCCTCGATGTCCACGGGGAGATCACCCCGACACCCACCGATGACGATGGCGACGACCACCGCCGCCGCCCAAACAGGGGGCGCTTCGTGAGATACCACGCGCGCGTCGACCCCCTCCGCGTCTCGAAATCGTGGGCCGTCGACCAAAACCGCGCGCCCCATTCCTCTACGAAGATCATCACTAAACACAACGACGCTCAAAAACCAGAAGAGCTGGACGGTTCTGTGGGTCGTCCCTGTTGGAAGCGACGGCGGCGAGAACGTCCTCGAAGGTGCGTTTCGGCGGGCCTTGGAGATCGGCGCCAAAGACAAACCGGAAGAAGCGAGGTCTCCCGACGCCACCACCAAGCAACTGCCACGTCGGCATCTCCATCTGCGGCCGCACGGCGCTCGTGGCCCTCAGGACGTCGCCGACGCGGACCCCAGCGCGCATGGCGTTTGAGTCGTCGCCGACGGCAGCCACTACGACGCTTCCGTCTTCGCTTTCTTCCAGAACAAGACCGCATGGCACTGGGACCTCGATTCGCACCAGCTCGGATTCCCCTTCGAGCTGCGGCTTGAACTCGACCTCCTCATCCACCACGCTCCAGTCGGGCTTGGCCATCGGCAGCACGATCCGAAACGTCGTTGGGCTCGTTGTTGGGCTTGTCGATGATGATGCCTCTTCGGCGAGCGACATCTCGGCCTCCGAGGCCTCGCGTCGCAGTTGCGAGGCCTGGGCGAGCAGCGCCTCGACATCGTTTGACGCCCGCAGCTCGTTCATCCGAGGCACGCGCCTCGACACCAGCACATAGAACAACCACAACATCTGCGTATCTTCCTACTTTTTAATACTTACCCAGAGTCGTCCAGGGTTTGTGTGGCCGAGACGGCGCTGTGGAGATTCCCGATGCCGCAGGAGTCGTGGATGTTGGCGATCTCGTCGAGCGCGGGGGTGACCTTCGAAAAGCCACACACGCTAGCAATCGAGCCCAAGACCAACGCGCCAAAGCGGCCTTTGTGGGAAATTGGCGATGGCGCCGATCGCGACCCCTTCCACCAACGTCTGGACGACGTTCACGGGGCTTAGCTTGCCGCCTTGAGAAAAGTAGGGGCGACATCCTAAAGGTGACCGCGACCGGCAGCTTGATTATCGCGTTTGTTATCGCTCTCTGGACCTCGAGGGTGCTCGGAGTGAGGCTGCCCGACACGAAGCTCGGCAAGCTTGCCCAAGGATTCTCGACGCGGCAAAGCCCGCGCCGAACATGTGCATAGTTATCGTCCCGCCGGCGTCGCGGACGTCGAGCCACTTGCCGAGGACGATGCGCTCGTGAGCGCAATAGAAAAGAGCCTCAAATACAATCGACACCCACGCCGAAAGACATCAGGATCACAGCGACGCAGAAGTTGGTGTTCAGCAACGCACTATCGTCGACCTCTGCTCGCTTCTCGTACCAATGTTCGAAGAGTGGTTCCGCCAAGAGAGCGACCTTCCAACCCCAGACTCGTCAAAAAAAACGACAGCCCCGCGGACCGCAAACCGCAGAAACGCCATCCACTCCCCAAACCCGACCACCATCATCAGTTCCACGCCAACGAGAAGATTGTAGTTCGCAACATCCTGCGGGGTCCATCCATCTTGCACATAACCTTGAACTTTCACCACCAATGGAAAGGCCACCACGAGGGCCGCAAACGTCTTTGTCCCCTTCACCGGGACCAGCCGCATCGGTTTGGAATCTCGAGTCCCCGGGCGCGCCTCATCCATACGCTGTAGGCTCCAAAGATCGATAACATATCTGCAACGCACCCAAGAAGAACGCCGAAAATCAGCCTTCCGTGATAATAATGTTGTGATGGGCTCACGAAAAAAGACCTTTGGCACGCTCGAAGTCTTCTCGCGCGCAGCATTGGCTGGAAATGCTCCGCTTGTCGGACGGATACACTCCTGGGCAGGGGCGACGTGATATGTTTTTTCCGAGTCGTCGTCGTCGTCGTCGTCGTCGTTTCAGTCGACGACCTCGAGAAAAAAATGCGCGCGTTGGTGTGATTTGGCACCGGCTCCTGGGCTCTGCCAGGAGAATCGCCGTCACGCCTCCCTCAATCAGCTCACTCTGTACGTGGCTTTCCCAGTCGCAGCACAAGTTCCCATTCACCTTCGACAGACAAACTATTGCCAGTTCGATGTCGTAACTTCCGTCTGTCGATCGAATACGGCGGGAGTTTCTCGTCACGAATGTTCAAAGCCTACTACTACCAATCTCTGCTGATACTTGCGGCGACGATGCCCAAACCAGACCAGCGACGTGATGACACCTCCGAGTTCCATGAAACTTTCGAACTGGGTTTACTTATTCATAGGCCAGACACTTCGCTCGCGATGGCACAATCCTATGCTCCTAAATTCGGCGCGCTTTCAACAACAACAACAACAACAACAACGACAACAACAACAACAAGAACAGGACTGTGGTTCGCGCGATAGAGGATGCCCGCCTCGATTCATGTGATAGTGCCACCAGTGCCGACTGGAATGTTGAACCGACAGGTAAGGTAGGGTAGGTAGGTAAGCTGTGCGCGGAGAAGCCTCTCCATTCACAACGTCCCTTCAGAAGGCCGCCCGCCCCGCCGGTGGAAGTCGCGATGAATGCGCACGCGTCTCTAGAGATGACAATACACGCGGGTTGCCTACAGCACGCAGCCGAGAATGCCCCGACCGGCCGAACAAGCGTCGCGGCGACATTCACGACATGATGATGATGGATGCCGGGATCGCTCACGAAAGAGAAATGTCCCTCCCCTTGGAGGGAGTCAAAAGGCCCCCAAGTCAGCCGCGAGGCTCAAGGAGGCAGCCAGCGTGATGACGAGGGTTGCGACGAAGAAGGCGCGCGCCAGGTTGACCGAGGGCGGGATCCAGGGGAGCGTGTATGGTGTCCGGACTGCCGTGTCTCGGCGCTGGCGGAGCAAGCTCTCCGGGGAGGTGACGACGACGGTCGCGGTATACTGGGGAACGGTGGGTCGGTGTCGGAGAGGGCGAGCTGTCGGAGGCCCTCTCTCGCAGCAGAGGCAGTTGGTCGTCGACTCGGAAAAAGGTTGTTGTTGCGATGGTTGTTGCGCCTGCTGCTGCTGCTGCTCTGGCGTAACGAGAACGCTCGCTCTCGAGGGGCAGCCCCAGGTCCGGAGACAGAGTTTGAGGGACTCGATCTGAAAGTAGGCCGGGACGGTGAGGCCGAGGACGAAGCCCAGCAAGCCGGCAATGGAGAGGATTCTGTCGAGGCGTTGGAAGACTAAAGCGCAAAGCAAGGGAGGCACGGCCGCGAGAAGGCGCGCGGGGACGCGGGGGATGCCGGCGGTGGCGATGTTGTTGCCCATGGTGACGGCGACGAGGGGATAGACCGAAAAGACGTTGATCGCTGGAAACAGTAAGACCACGAGGCGAACGAGGCATCCCGCCGCCACGCGCGCGAAGCTCGCGTTTTGGGGGCAAGCGTCCCAGAGCGTGTGGCCGCAGGCGGTGAAGGTGGTCCAGTTGAGGGAGGCGAGAGGGTTGACGGTGTCGCGGAAGGTGAGGGCGCCCATGATGCCGAGGGCGAGATAAAAAACGGCCGAAACGAGGAGCGCCGCGTAAGTGACTGCCGTGGCCGCCCGTTTGTCCGCCAATGGCTGGACCGCGTCCGGGAGGCAGTATTGAACGGTGATGGCCAAAATCGAAGGCCCAAAGCCCGAGGCAGCGCGGCGCCATCCTCTGAAGAGCGCGGGCGGGGGTTCTCTGGGGGAATTCGCGAGTCTCGCGCCCATCGTCGTCAGCATCAGCACCAGAGCGATGATGCGGTACAAGGTAAGCCAGCTCTGGAGCACCGACTGGTCGCCCAGGTCGGCGAGGGCGAGGGCCGAGACCACGCCGCCAAAGACCAGCGTCCACGCCGAGTACGCCGGCAAGCACGTATCGTCGCGGTAGACGTCGCACCCGAAGGACATCGATGCCGCCGTCGAGCCAAAGACGCTCGCGTAGGACCACAGAGCCCCACCGCAATAGAACAGCAGCGTCAGCTGAACCACGATCTTTCCGGGAATGCCGCCAAAGACTCTCCCCATTGTCGCGAAGTCGTACTTGCGGTTCGCTACGCGGTGCCTCGGCGGCCAGGCCCCCACGCGGAGTCCCTCGGCCCTCGCCATCGCCTCGAGGACGTAGGTCACGCTCACGCTCGTCATCGCCGCGCCAATCACCACGCAGAGCGACGTGGTTCCCAGACCCGCCGCGTGGAATGCATACGGCAAGCCGAAGCACCCGGTCCCGATGATGTAGTTGAGGACTACGGCGAACCCGTTCAGGCTTCCGTAGGTCCTCACCTTCTCCTCCTCCTCCTCGATGAGCGGCGAACTCGGCAGCTGTTGCATTGAAGCGACCTTTGACAAGTCTGGGGCGTTGTGTACGAATAAACTCTCTAATCAGAGCGAACAACATTACACTAATGTTCTCGTGCCAAGAATCCTAACAACTCAAACCTAACTTTTTTTTAACATTCACCTTCTTCTGTCTTGAACCAAAGACTTACTTATTCTAGAGGGGAGAAAGAAAAATAATGATGACCCTCCTCCTACCAGGTAGGTGGTGGTGGTTATGGCGGCACAGAAAAAAAAAACCTTCCCGACCCCCGGGTGACAAAGGAAGGGGGTACTCACCGACTCGCCCTAGACCTCACTGAACGAGGTAAACACGGACTCGGGGTCGGGTATGCTCGCCACACACCTTGCTCACGCTCACCAAGCCTCTCAACAAGATGGAGAGATGGTATATGATAGCAAGAACTGGAGAGATTTGACCCTCTCCGGGTACATGGTAGAGACTGCGTGCAGTCTTCGGCGTGTACAGACCATTCCGCTTGTCACATGCTACTACACAAGGTAGGGATTTAGGCCCTAACTCCTTAAAGACATAAGGTCCCATAGAAGCGCTTACACTGACAACGGGGAACGAAGTCTCTGTTAATTAAACAGAAAACCCCGTACGCGACGGTACGCACCTGGAGGCCTACCCCATGTTGGAAATGAGCTTCAGACTGGGTTCTTCATAGTCGTGAAAGAAAAGGGGCGGAAGGGTAAGGAAAAGGAAGAAAGAGGGAAAGCCGTATTACGGAGAGAAAACCCTCGTGTAGAGATAGGTGTGAAAATGTTCCAGTGTCGCACACATAATAGTGTAGCTCTTTGGACCCCCTCAACGTGTGGAAACAGTTTATGCATTTCAGACGTTCTTGAGGCGTAACTTGCGCAATATACATAACAACAGTGGACAATGGAACAAACAACAACAGAACAGGATAAATTAATTGTGATGTCGAGCGTGTTGTAATGTTACGCAAAGAAGCTGTATCAGTATCCACGTCAGATGTATGGTCCAATTCATCTTCGCTATTATCATCCAGTTCCTTTAACTCTGGAGAAGATGAATTTTGAACATCAGACGGTGGGTCGTTAGTAGTGTTAGTATTGTGCGTAGTCATTGCATCACTCAAGGTAACCAAGGGTGATATGACAGATGAAAGGAAAGACATAGCAGAGTCGGGTGTAAGAGCGTGTAGATCCAATGCAGGAATAACACGATCATTTGCATCAGACATAGCTGCATGGAGATGATGAGCTGCTGCGTCGATTTGAACTTGCTGAGCCTCATTATACGTATCTGGAGGGAGCTGTCCAATAGATGAGATAAGTGACCGAGAAATGATATGGGCAAATACAGCAGAGGACGGGATTATGATGTCCTGATGCATCTGAAGACTTGGCAAGATGTTGTCTAATAGAGACACATGCTTGATGTTCTCAATCACTTGGGTGTTTAAATTTTCGTAAGTCTCTTGCATCTGTGTGAGAGATGTTAATGCAAGCGATAGTTGTTGATCTTGCGCCATCAATTGCTGTTCGGTATTAGTGAGACGCAAGGATAAAGACCGAACCTCTTCTTTTAATTGATGTAAAGATTCAGTCATATTATCGTTAGTTTTATCTAGCGTGGGTTCAGCGGGTGGATTGTCGATCGGCGCTGGTGAAACATCTTCAGAAGAAGTATCATCTGAAAAGACCTCACTTATGTCCGAAGGGTAGCCAACCTGGATTAGCATATTGTTAAAGGCAGCTTGCTGTACAGGTGATAGTTGACGAAAATAATTAAGCATTGGCGGTAACGTCTCCAAGGAGATTGCGTTAAATTGATTTGGTGTTTCCGATTAGGGGAACTAGTCGGTGCAACGCTTGGAGTTAGAGCATTAAAAGGTGGAGACAGTGACAGTATACCACCACCGCGACCATGGTTCAAGGTAGAGTGGCGTCGGCTCGCAGCATCTTTGTTTTTAGTGGGGTTCATCATGAGAGGAATCTCCACATCACATTTTTTTGTAGCATTTCACATTTTAGCAAGCCAGTATCCCTTTGCATAGCAGGGTTAGTTTAAAGTCATTTCGGACATAATGGAGGGTAATGATTAACCACCTTGTTGAGCTATGGGTTGTTGTTGTAAGCCGAGTAACGTGCGAAATCTGCTGAAGAGCGGAGCTCCAAAGGGTTTGGTAAATCCATCGGCGATATTATGGGTACCGGAAACATGATGTAGGCGGATTCGTTTTAACTGTACGTAGTCGCGTATACGGAACCAGCGTGTGCTGATAGCTTTAGCCTTAGTCGCGCTGTCGGGGTTATTTGATAGATGAATAGCAGAGGCCGAATCTCCAAGTATGGGACTGTTACGTATGAACGACATGTCCGATGGGAGGGGATTGTCTTGAGCATCATAATCTAGTAGCAAATCTTTCCCTGAAGGTTGGCGAAGATAGAAGTGAGGGTTTATAACGAATGCCATTTCCGTTAGCAATTTGCGTAACCAAATCACATCATCGGCACACATATTGAGGGCGATAAGTTCACTCTCATGCGTAGAAGTAGCTGTTATAGGCTGTAGCTTAGACTTCCAAGTGATGAGAGAACCAAACAAAAAGATGGCGTAGCCTGTTGTATATTTGCGGTCTTGTTCATAAGAAGGTGCATTATCGGCATCAACGAATGCGACCAGTGGATCAAAATTACCTGAATTAACTTGTTCTTTAGTGTAGTCCAACATGGTGGCCATGTCAGTACGATTACCGATAAGAAGTCGAAGATGGTCCATTAGAGCGGAAGAACCAGAGTAGTACCAGAGGCGAAGATTACGATTTTCGGGCTTGCGCAAGTAGCGGAGCGTTCCTGTTAGTACTTGAACATGCAGAAATGCTGGATTATGCATTCCTCGAGAGCAACGACTAAGGCTTTGGGATAAATCAGGGCGACAAGCTAATTGGACAAAAGTAAGTTTACCAAGTAAGGTAGAGAAAGTCTGAAGAATAAACTTGTCCATATCAGAAGATGGCTCTCCAGTTTTATACGTGGTTGATGGTGACATCGGTGTAGAAGTGGGACGTAATTGCATTAAAATGGGGTACTCTTCGAACAATGCGTCAAGTTTAGCCTGACAATCCAGTGATATAGAGCCATCTGTTGTACGCGTTATGCGCATGCCTAGGAGAGTATGGACTTCCTCGAAGGTGTCGACTGAGTATTCCTTTTTCAGGGCTTGCTGGAACTCACGACGTAGAGTTTCCGAAGTACAAGTAATGACGACGTCGTCTACTGAGAGCGTGCAAATTAGAAATGTAGCGTCAGCTTGGACTTTAGCGTAAATGCATGTGTCTGTTCGAAATCGTGTGTAACCTAATGAATCAAAGAAGCTGTTTATGGTTTGATTCCAAAGGGCAGGGCTCTGACGCAATCCATAGAGAGATTTAAGTAGCTTTGGGAGACGGCGGCCTTGGTATTTAGTATCTTCGGGATCGAGAAGGTAAATGCCTTGTGGCAGTTTAACGTAGACATGCGAATCGATGGGAGCTTGAACAAAAGCGTTAGGGACGTCGACATGATAGACGGGAAGTCGCAGATGAGCTGCTAGCGCCAAAACACAACGGATGCCGGTAAGCTGTGCCATAGGGCTGAATGTGTTGAAGAAATCGGTGCCCAGAGAGGCTAAGAATCCTCGTAGTACCAGGCGTGCTTTATGTTTAATGTACTGACCAGCAGCGTTGGTTTTTATACGTAGGACGAGACGGGTGTCAATAGGCTTTGAGTTGACCATTGGCAGCGCTAGTTTAAAGCAGCCAAACTTAACAATGTCAAAAATCTCTTTGGAGATGGCAGCAACATAAGCTTTGCGATCAGCGTCTGAGAGACCTTTGAGGCAGTTCAACTCATATTCATCAATTTTGATATCTTTGGCTTGAATCTTGTATTCGTCCGAACCAACCGTGCTGGGGTCATGAGTCGTCGTCAGATGAGTAGTTGCGTAAGAAGCGACATTATCGGGCAGATGAGCGTGATCGGGATCTTCGATGAGTTGAACGACTAGTAGAGGAGCATCACCAAGGTGGGCTTCAATGTAATGCGATTGCACGGTGATATAGTCTTCGATGGCGGAGAGATGAGGCTCGGAAGCACCATAAGAAGCGTCATTATGATCCAAAATGGAGTGGGGCGTGAACAAAGCATAAGCATATTGAGCGGGAGGAACTTGAAAGGCGTGAGCATGTTCAGAAACTAAATGAACGAGAGCTTGAGGAAGGTGAAAGTCGGCAAGGTTGACGTCGTCGTAGAAGTGGACATGAGGAGCATCAGGCGATGGGTGGCTATGGCTCCTATGACACATAACTGAAGAGGACTGTGAAATCGCTTGGTGCACATGGTGATGAAGGGATGGTGTAAATTCCCCTCTGGAGGTATAGCCGTCCAGTGGATGCCATGAGCGATATGAAGGGAGTGGAGGGTGGGGTCGCAGAATGTTATGTACTGCTTGGAGAGGTCATACTTGAAGTCGGCAAGCGCACCACCGGCTTGTTTATAAGCGGCAACAGTAGGCGAAGCAATACGAGTAAGAACATCCTTGAGATTGGTTTTGCGACGAGGCTGAGGGTGATGAGGACCACGGGTGAGACAGAGGACATCTTGGGAATAGAGAGACCGATAAGATGGTAAAAGTGGGAGAGTGTCGGGAGACACTTCAGATGTAGGTGTGGTGGCGGAAGTAGCGGGTGCAGGAGCAGCTGGACTTGCGGGAGCGGGAGAGGGGGCGTGGAGATGAGAAGAAGGAGTCCCCCTCTCATGGTCAGGGTTGGTAGGCATAGCATTCCCCCTCTGCGTCGCATCATTGGGGGTGCTGTGGACAGAGAAGGGAATGTCGGGTGAAGGTGCGGGAGGTGGATGTTGTTCATAATCAGGAGGAGATTTAGAAATAAGATGGGGGAAAGTCAGTTTAGAGGAAACACGGACTTGACCGTTTTCAGGATTAAGGACAACATCGGCTAAATGATTAACATGGGGTGTTATTAAAGGGTTTATAACGTTAGCACCGCATAAGTAGATGTAGGGACGGCATCGGGGTTCATATTTATGAAATTCGTTAGGTTCCAAATGCAAATAACAAACAGAACCAAAAGGTTTGAGGTAGTCTTGTTGGGGAACATTACATTGGTCTAACAAAACTTGTTGGGGGCTTAGGACTTTATTATAAATACGTTCGAGGGAAACGTTAGGGAGGAGATTATATGATTGGATAGCATGTATAACAGCCCACGGGTAGTGTGGTGCCGGATCTGTTAGGGGGTGACCTTTATAGGATACATTAAGCATATGCCTGAGTCGTGTAGACGCGGCAGTGGCTATGTGACCAACAGCGGCTTCGACTTCATGATTAAAGACATGTAAGTAAGGGGGGGACGCGGACATATTAATACCATGTTCCACACGGAAGGGGGTTGTAACATGCTGAGATAAGTAGGGTTTAAAGGAGTCACAATATATTTGTTTTAGTTGTACATGAACATAAGTAGAGCAAAAATTACGGACAAACTCAAGGGCGTTACAAAATTCGCTGGAGTTAGTGCTACGACAAAAGTACACTAACAGAAATTTAGAAATGAGACACTTGAAGACAATGATATGTCGAAAGGATCCCCATTCCGAGAGCACAGAGACGTAACCACCGTCACATGCCCAAGCTTCACCAGGTTGAAAAATTTTTCGAATGATGGTTGCTTGATAAGGTGGTGTGGATGAGGAAAGCGTTTTTTATGAATCGTACAATCCACACAGAACTTACGGTAGGGTACGTCAGATGGGTGGTGTCCAGGACTGGCAATAACCTGAACAGCTTTTATGGCTTGAGAATCACTGGAATGGTGAATGTTGTGAAAATTGGTAGCTCGTTGTTGCGCATCTCGAAATGCAAGGGTGCCCCTGGCATGGACTTTCTTATCGAAGGGCGCATGCTTCTCATGGAGCTGTCTTGGCGTTATAAGGGGTATTTGTTTTTCTTTAGTAGGAGATGATATATCTGCGGATAAGATGTTAGAGAGGAAAGCATGAGCTACTGAATCAGTATGAAAAGAGGTAAGTTCGTGGTTTGAAGTGATAGTATCACAACATAAGAGTTTTTTATTGGAGATGTAGAACATAGTAATGGAACTCTGGTGTAATGTTAAAGATGTATCTGTTGGGAATATATTTGTGAAGAAGGTTGACCTATAGTTTTTGGTTAGAGGAGCGTGATCAGGGTCAAACGATGGTGATAGTGTTAATGTACGCAAGTCGTAAACAAGCTGACATAAGTGTTTATAAATTGTATGATATGTTCCAGCTGGAATAGCATTTGCGATGATATCACAGCATAGGTCCGGGGACAAAGACAAAAGAAAATTGATTTGGTGCGCTGTGAAATTATTGGCGCGTGCCAATTCGCGAGTTGAGTAGTGTCGCATGCGATCGAGTCGTGGGTCGTACACCAGCATATTTGCAAATCCACGAATGGTAGGAGTGGGAGTATATATTGAGTGAACTTTGGCACCCATCTTCCTATCGCTTGATGTTATAAAGCCCAAGTATCTGCTTTGGGACAAATGCATGTCACTTAAAGCAAATATTTTGTCGATAAATTCAAGACGATTTTCCTGAGGGTAGAAGACAAAAGAATCGTGAAATACAAGAGAAGTATATGAAACCAGTGCTTGTACTAGACGACGTGTGTCTTGATTTTCATTATGATGGTATGCTTGGCAAAGCCAAAGAAAACCGGTAACTGGTTCGAGAGAAGCAGTCTTATTGATTCCGGCATCGTGTGTTAAAAGGGCGTAGGTTTTGCCAAAAGCATTTATGTGTGCCTGGTATTTAGAAGAAGAGTTAGAAACTATTATGTCTCCGCCTGTGTGTCTTCCACCAGTGATGTGAATGATGGATGAAGTAGAGGATTTATTTAAGAATAACCTGTGAGATGGTTGGTTAGATTCGATAGTTGTAATACGAAAGGACACAGGTAATGTGATGGATTTAGGGAATAATCGTCCCATAATATTATAGAGAAGCACGAAAGCTTTGAGTTCAATAGGGGATCTCATGCAAGCTAGTGGTTTTCTTGAATTAGTCAAGAATCCCAGGCGAAAGTTAGAAATGCCCTCCATTTCATCTTAACTGGGATGTTCGACTGTGTTATTAGAGTGCAGACGAAGGAACAGCATAGTTATGGTTTCAAGCTCAGTCACAGTTAAGCGCACGGATCCTGTACAACTGAAAATATTGTAGGTTTTAGGTATGGACACGAATGGTATGTCAGGAAAGACCTGCGTCCAAGGTTCGTCGACTATTAACTTGCGACTGATAGAATTAGCGTGGTCTGCAATGTCCAGGAAGGAAGTGACTCGTTTATTAGGCCATGAAAGCGGATCAAGAGGGCCGGTGTTTGATTTGCGTGCGACGAGGATCCATCTTTCTCTGGCTTGATAATCTCCACATAAATAGCATGGAAATCGGTCACATATGTCCACCGTATAGTGCATCGTTGAGAAGATGAGATTGGCAACTCGTATATGATCTTCGTATGATGCGGAGTGTGGTGGGGACATTTCCATGAAGAGAACGAGCGGCTTTAAAAGCTCAAGTACACTTAGAGCACTTGGGAACAAAGAATCATCCATATCGCGCTCGAAGGTGGAAATGGATCTCCCATTGATTATGTTGCGATTTGTGCATGGTGATGTCAATTCCACTATGTCAGTGTAATATCGTGCACGTTCAACGTCCGATACTCGATGGAGATATGTCAAAAACTTAGGTAAGGATGGGAAAACTTCGATGGAATTACCAAAACGTCTTCGTAGCATGTGCTTGATATTGTCGTCGCTCTCAACAAGAACTTTAACGTTGATGTTGATTTGCAAGTCATTAGAAGCGCAAGCCAAGAATGCAGGAGTGGACATCCCAGAACAAAGTATTGTTACTGTAGGTATTCGTGGGCTGGGAGATGAAATTACTGTGTGGAGCAAACGTGTTGTAACCTTGCGTCATACAGGAGGTGGGAAATGCTTGCGTATGTAAGGCAGCTGCGAATGCATTGACTCCAAGATGGTTTTAAGCCATGGGACGTAAATTACTCGTTCCATGAGGGTGGAATATAGTTTGAGCATTTCGCGTTGTTCATTAAAAGCACATAGTCTGAACTGTAGTGAGCGAAGTTCCATTTTACGCGCTTTTGCTTGTTGTAGCGAGTAAATTGGTAGAGTTGGCAACAGGTTACTGAGTCTAAACAAAGTAATCTTGACATTATCATCAATTTTACTCTGGATAGATGATTGTCCTTTAAATTCAACTCCATAAAGGTGTATACCAAGTTTATCTTCTCCCCATTGAGTCATACTGATGATGTGCAGATCGGGATCGTTATGGTCGTTTTGCTTGGGTAGAAAAAGTGCAACGTCTAGCTTTACATATCCCACATTTGGATGCTTTGGGAGAGCGGGAATGACGGTCCTTATAATCATAGCATGTGTGATTCTCTGCGTATCCGTAGCAGTCTGGATAGCAGGTGATAAAGACTCGGGTAGCTTTACGATGTGGATAGGATCAGCATAACGTTTAAAGTTAATTACATGTTGAGAAGCACATGTGTCAGCATATCCTGGCGTAGTCATTAGCGGCAAATTGTACTCGTTGTACAGTTTAAGCATTGTTGCATAACAGGCATGTGTTGAGCTTTGACCAAACACGTACTGTGTCATGAAACTTTGCGTTTGTTCGGAAGGCACAACGACGAGTGTAAAACCAGTGTTTAATTTTGGTAGCAACACAGGGGGATCTGTACCATCTTCACTATCTTCCTTGGGTAGATTATTGGGGAGCTCAGAGTGTGAGGAAGTTTCCCGAGCTTGACGACGAACGATAGCATTCTGAGCTTTAGCATTTATGTGCTGCAATAGCGGCTGAGGGATGTTATCGATTTCATCATCTTTAATGGAAAGTGTGGAACATTTTCTCTGTATCAGCAGTCCCCCTCTGCTCCGCATCACTGGGGGACGCTTCACGAGCAGATGTTTCAGTTTGATACTTTTCTTCTGGAACATGAGATTCCTTATCGGCTTCTAAGAGGTTCACAATAGTATTGGACATAGTATCAACTCGAGATAAGTAGAGATGAACTTGGGTGGCTTCGTCAGGATCTAAGGACTGTGTCTAAGCTTGAGAAACGGCTGTCCAGAGGGTACTCAGTAAGCTTTTCATTTCCTCCTGTACCATTTTAGAGTCGGTAGTGGGGTTGGGATTCGCTTCCTGCAATTTACCAAACAGGTGGCGAAGACGATCAACTTGATAAGTAGCCCGGTCCATAAGAGATATATTAGAGCGTGCATTACGGTTAGAGGAAGATGAGTAGACAGGACGATCGAAGCTGGTACCTTTGGTGTTATAATTTGAGGGTGGACGATAGTACGATGTGTCACGAGGTGAAATTGTCGATGCTTTGTCTTTTGCATTACGAAGCTTACGAGCGTTGAAGCCAGACTACAAAGGTTCAGTAGCTAACAACGAGTAAGCGTTGTTTAGAGAATCGTGGGATTGATGAATAGTGTCCATCAATAATACCTTAGGTGGCTTGGTAGCGGTAGTACCAGGGATGTAAGGGATCCGAGAAGCGGGTTTATCCAAGCGTCGGTTAGAAGAAAACTTTGTCTCATTATATATCTTTAACAAGAAATCCAATAGTGGACGAACGTCGTTAGGATCAACTAGCTTTAACAATTCGGGATCGTGACTCGAGTTGCTA
Source organism: Chrysophaeum taylorii (assembly GCA_029834535.1). Lineage (NCBI taxonomy): Eukaryota > Pelagophyceae > Pelagomonadales > Pelagomonadaceae > Chrysophaeum > Chrysophaeum taylorii. Next base: position 52,216 of record JAQMWT010000166.1, read on the forward strand.
CTAGAGCGTGTCTCGTAGAGTTTACACCATTCCAATAAAGATTGAGAATAGCGCTCGTGATCCGAGGGATTAGCATATAGACGGTAGATCTCCTCGTGAGCTTTAAGAGTGATTATGGAGTTATTAAATTGGAATGATGCTTCATCATATTGTGAAAATTGGTAGCACGTCGCTGAGCATCTCGAAATGCGAGGGTGCCTCTGGCATGGACTTTTCTGTCGAAAGAAGCATGTTTCTCATGTAACTGTCTTGGAGTTATGAGAGGAATATGTTTCAATTTTGTAGGAGATGATGCATCTGCGGATGAGATGTTAGATAGGAAGACGTAACCCACTGAGTCGAGATGAAATAGTGGAAGTTCGTGGTTAGAGGCGATGTTATCACAACATTGAAAGATTTTATTAGAGATGTATAACATTGTGATGGAACTCTGGTGTAGTATTAAAGATGTGTCGGTGGGAAATAAGTTTGTGAAAACGGTTGACCTATAGTTTTTGGTTAGAGAAGCGTGATCAGGGTCAAAGGATGGTGATAATGTTAATTTACGCAAATCATAGACAATCTGACACAAATGTGTATAAATTACGCGATAGGTTCCAGCCGGAATAGCATTAGCGATTATGTCACAGCATAGGTCCGGGGACAAAGACAGAAGAAAATTAATTTGGTACGCTGTGAAGTTATTGGCGCGTGCCAATTCGCGAGTTGAATAATGTCGAATGCGATAAAGCCGTTGATCGCAAAGGATCATGTTAGCAAATCCACGAATAGTGGGAGTTGGGGTGTATATAGAATGAACTTTGGCGCCCATCTTTCTATCGCTAGATGTGATGAAGCCAAGGTACCTGCTATGAGAAAGATGCATGTCACTTAAAGCAAAAATTTTATCGATGAACTCGAGATGATTTTTCTTTGGATAAAAGATGAAAGAACCGTGAAGCACGGGTGAGGTGTAGGAAACCAATGTTTGTACGAGACGACGGGTGTCTTGAGTTTCATTATGATGGTGATAAGCTTGGCATAACCAAAGAAAACCAGTAGCGGGATTGAGAGACGCAGTCTTATCAATTCCTGTATCATGTGTTTGTAAGATGTAGGTTTCCCCAAATGCATTTATGTGTGCCTGATATTTAGAAGAGGAGTTAGAAACTATGATGTCTCCACCTATGTGTCTTCCACCAGTGATGTAAATAATGGAGGAAATAGAGAATTTATTTAAGAATAACCTGTGAGATGGTTGGTTAGATTCGATAGTTGCAACACGAAAGTACACAGGTAATGTGGTAGAATTTGGGGAAAAGCGTCCCATAATATTATAGAGGATAACAAAAGCCTTGAGTTCAATAGGAAAAGTCATACGTCATACATGAGAGGGGCTTTCTTGAATTCGTTAAGAATCCTAGGCGAAAGTTAGAAATGCCCTCCATTTCAATCTTGACTTGGATGTTCGACTGTTTTATTTGAATGCAAACGGAGAAATTTTACTTTACCCTGCGATCGCTAACCGTTGGTTGCGATGGAGGACGGCGCCTAACACGCCTGCTCCCTGCGGCGGCCCCGGCCGTCCCGGAGTGAGACGGTGCCTGCTCGCCTCCCGGGCTCGCCGGTTAGCACCTGGAAAGTCCGGGGATGGGGTTCGCTCGGTTGGGCAGAACGCGACGGACAGGTCGATTGTTCGTGGACCAACACGTCCGCGGCCTGCGACGCTTTTGCAAGACCTCGCACAAGACCGCGCGCAGTGGCGGTCCACCATCAACAAGTCCGTCCTCGTCCCTCGCCTCTGGCCCCAACTGCGTGATTTTCCTCTGTGATTCCGTACCGGCTCCTGCCGGTCCGGCCTGGCTCCCATGCTCGGGAGAGGTCTGAAGTTAGTTAAGTTAGTGCAAACGGAGAAACAGCATGGTTAATGTCTCTAGCTCAGTTACCGTTAGGCGAACGGATCCTGTGCGACTGAAGCTGCTGTAAGTTTTGGGCATGGAAACGAATGGTATATCCGAGAAGACCTGCGTCCAAGGTTCGTCGATAATTAACTTGCGACTGATGGAGTTAACGTGATCCGCAATGTCCAGGAAGGAAGTGACTCGCTTATTAGGCCAGGAGGGCAAATCTAAAGGACCGGTATTATATTTGCTAGCAACAAGGATCCATCTTTCTCTGGCTAGATAATCTCCACACAAGGAACATGGAAAGCGATCACTTATATCCACCGTATAATTCATTGTAGATAAGATAAGATTAGCAACTCGTATATGATCTTCATACGATGCAGAGTGTGGTGGCGTCATCTCCATAAAAAGAATGAGGGGCTTTAAAAGTTCAAGTACACTTGGAGCACTTGGAAATAAGGAGTCGTCCATATCGCGCTCGAAAGTTGATATAGATCTCCCGTTGATTATGTTACGATTGGTGCATGGAGATGTCAATTCCACTATATCAGTATAATATCTTGCACGTTCAGTGTCCGATGCTCGATGTAGATATGTAAGGAACTTTGGTAGTGACGGGAAAACTTCGATGGAATTACCACACCGTCGTCGTAGCATATGCATAAGATTTTCGTCGCTCACAACAAGAACTTTAACGTTGATGTTGATTTGCAAGTCATTGGAAGCACAAGCCAAGAAGGCAGGAGTGGACATCCCGGAGCAAAGTAGAGTTACAGTAGGTGCTCGTGAACTAGAAGATGTTGTTACCGTATGGAGCAGGCGTGTATTAACCTTGCGTCATACAGGAGGTGAGAAATGCTTGCGCACATAAGGCAACTGTGAATGCATTGACCCCAAGATGGTTTTGAGCCACGGGACGTAAATTACACGTTCGAGAAGGTTGGAATATAGTTTAAGCATCTCACGTTGTTCGTTAAAAGCACTTAATCTGAACTGTAAGGAGCGTAGTTCCATTTTTCGAGCTTTAGCTTGTTGTAACGAATAAATTGGGAGAGTGGGTAATAAGCTGTTTAATCTAAACAAAGTAATCTTGACATTGTCGTCAATCTTACTCTGGGTAGATGATTGTCCTTTAAACTCAACCCCATAAAGCTGTATACCAAGTTTATCTTCTCCCCATTGAGTCAAGCTGGTGATGTGCAAATCAGGATCATTATGTTCGTTTTGTTTGGGTGGGGAAAGCGCAACGTCTAGCTTTACATATCCAACGTTAGGATGCTTTGGAAGAGCGTGGATGACGGTTCTTATTATCATGGCATGAGTGATACTTTGAGTATCAGTAGCCGTCTGGATAGCGGGTGACAAGGATTCGGGTAGTTTAACGATATGTATTGGATCGGCATAATGTTTAAAGTTAACCACATGTTGAGAAGCACACGTATCAGCATACCCCGGCGTAGTCATTAATGGTAAGTTGTACTCATTGTTCAATTTAAGCATTGTTGCGCAACAAGCATGTGTAGAACTTTGACCAAACACATACTGTGTCATGAAACTTTGCGTTTGTTCGGAAGGTACCACGGCAAGTGTAAAACCACTGTTTAATTTCGGAAGCAACACAGGGGGATCTGTACCATCCCCATTCTCCTCGTTAGGTAGGTTATTTGGGAGCTCGGAGTGCAAAGAAGTTTCCCGAGCTTGACGACGAACGATAGCATTCTGTGCTTTAGCATTTATGTTCTGCAGTAGCGGTTGAGGAATATTATCGATTTCATCATCTTTGATAGATAGAAAAGTATGAAACATCTTTTCTGTTTCAGCAGTCCCCCTCTGCTCCGCATCACTGGGGGACGCTGCAGGAGCAGAAATTTCAACTTGATCCTTTTCTTCTATGACGTGAGATTCTTTATCGGTCTCTAAAAGGTTCGAGATGGTGTTGGACATAGTATCCACTCGTGATAAGTATAGATGAACTTGAGTAGCTTCTTCAGGATCGAGAGACTGTGTAGAAGCTTGGGAAGCGGTTGTCCAAAGGGTACTCAGTAAGCTCTTCATTTCTTCCTGTACCATTTTAGAGTCGGTAGAGGGATTGGGATTCGCTTCCTGTCATTTACCAAACAGGTGGTGAAGACGGTCAACTTGACAAGCAGCCCTATCCATTAGTGACATATTGGAGCGTGAGTTGCGGTTAGTGGATTGTGATTAGACAGGACGGTCGAAACTGGTGCCTTTAACATTATAATTTGAGGGTGGACGATAGTAGGACGTGTCTCGAGGTGAAATTGTCGATGTTTTGTCTTTTGCGTTACGAAGCTTACGAGCATTAAAACCAGACTGTCCAGCGACAGTAGCTAACAATGAGTAAGCGTTGTTTGGAGAATCGTGAGATTGATGAATAGTATCCATCAGTAATACCTTAGGTGACTTGGTAGCGGTAGTACCAGGGATATATGGAATCCATGATGCGGGGTTTATCCAAGCGTCGGTTAGATGAAAACTTTGTCTCATTGTATATCTTTAACAGAACTCCAATAACGGACGAACATCATTGGGATCAACTAGCTTTAAAAGTTCAGGATCGTGAGTCGAGTTGTTTCCCGAGCGTGTTTCGTAAAGTTTACACCAGTCTAATAGGGACGGAGAGTAGCGCTCGTGATCAGCAGGATTAGCGTAAAGACGATAAAGCTCTTCGTGAGCTTTAAGTACAATTATAGAATCATTAAATTGGATTGAAGCTTCTTCAGCGTTTAGTTGATTTGCCTGAGTTTGGAAAGCAAGGAGTTGTTCGACAAATACATGAGCATACCAATTAACATTTAAGGACATTCGATTAAACTGAGACAAGTGCAGGCCAGTAAGTTCACCTAGTCCCAATCTCTAACCCCAGTAAGTTCACCTGGTCCCAGTAAGTTCACCTGGTCAGTAAGTTCACCTAGTCCAGTAAGTTCGGCGTAAACCCACTCGTGCTCACACCACTCCTTCGAGCTCGTCGCTCTCGCCTCCGCCAATCGAAGCTGCTTTGATCCGCACACGCCGCTAGCCTTTGAGTTTACTCTAAAAACCCCAGTAAGTTCACCTGGTCACTATATTCACCTAGTCCCAATCTCAAACCCCAGCAAGCTCACCTGGTCCCAGTAAGTTCACCTACAGTGCGCGCGTAGACGCCGGGAGGGGGCTTATCGGTATTGCGGAGCACGTGTGGAGTAGGGTGGAGTCGTCGACCAAGAAGAGGATATCCTCGGGGTTGCCGATCGACAGAGAGCCACGTCGAGCTGGACGTGGCACAAGACGGGCTTCGCCAAGAGGACGCCGACCTCGCGGGGCGTCTGGCCCTGGCTCTTGGTGATCGTTTGGCGTAGGCGGGCCTTAAGGGATACAGGTTGGAGGAGCCTCGGTGACAACGACACGATCGATCATGTATCTGGTACCGTTGCAGTGGCCGTGCGACGGGTCGAGGTTTCGAAGACCTTAAGCTCGCGCTCAAAGTCAGCATCCCGTTGGTTGTCAGGGAGTTGAAAACTCTACTGTAAAGAGCGAGGCGTCGTCTTCCGACCCAGCCTAGTCGGCCGAAAAGAACTCCGACGCCTCGTCTCCGGGAAAAAAAGGCCGCGGTCATGCGCGCGTTGTCAGCATCGACAACATCGTTTCGACGGGGCGTGAGAATGGCGCGCTGAAAGAGCCGCCGCGGGTCGTGGAAACAGTCTGCGAGGTCGCCGTAGACGGCTTGGAGGATCAATGCCTGCCTGGCTCGCGGGCCTACCTTATCCTTACCCTAAATCGAGGGACAGACAGACAAACACCCCCCCCTCTTAGCAGTCGACATTTAAAGACAGACAGACAAACAAACATCTGTCGATTAGTAGTTAGGATTTAAGTTCAGTGTCATCTGTACAAGACACAGTTTCATAATAATGGTAAGCTAAAAGTGTTAATGCACGCGTTTTGTTAGGGTGTGCAGTAAGCGCGTAAATTTTCTTTAACTGCGGCCGCATGGCGAGGGCAGGGTGTTCTTGAGACTCCAGGTTGAAGAACGTGTACAGGAAACCGGCGTAGGTTTCGCAGTGTTTAACCCAATCGGCATTAGAGAGACCTGAGAAGGACATGTTGGTTAGAGATGAATCATACACAATTGATTTAGGAAGTTGGGTATCTAAGAGAGTAAGGGCACGCTTAACATCCTCGTTTAATTCGGGTCGAACAAGATTATATGACTCTTGATAGAAAAGTCGTTCGAGATCATTACGTGCATCGACTGATAGTTGATGTGTAGAATTAACGTGCCAAGTCTTGAGATGTGCAGGCAAGGCATCTTCGTTAGGTAGCTGTAATTCATTAGTCTTCTCAGCTTTCCATTGAGCGAAAATGATATCAACTTCGTGTTCGAGAAGTTGGTCATATTCTGGGGCATTTCGCGTATACGCGTTGTACGAATCGTACAAGAACAACGCGTCCGCGTATGGGCTTGTCATATGCCTGCGAAGCATTTCAATTTGCAAGCTGACCTTCGTCGAATTGTCTTGGAAACGCAACCCACTGTTGAGCTTATCAACAAGGATTTGTTCCTGCTTATAGATATCCGTAGTGGATATTGGTTTTGGTTTTGACATGATTGTGACCTATTAAAATACGTTATAGGAGTGATAATACAATTTGACATGTTCGAATGACGGGTTCTAACATGCGGAGGGATATGTACAGTTCGCTATTTTGAGCGTGAACTTATATACAAGACCAAACAAATCACTATGCCATCTAAGCATGATGCTTTGAGACTGAAGAATGGATTAGTTCTCGAGCAGTCAGTCTTTTTGTTGGGGAATAGAAGAAAAAAACCGTACAAGTCCAGAGAGCTACACTATTATGTGTGGGACACTAGAACATTTCACACCTATCTCTACACGAAGGTTTTCTCTCCGTAATACGGCTTTCCCTCGTTCCTCCTTTCTTTTTCTTACCCTTCCGCAATTGTATTTTCATGACTATGAAGAGCCCAGTCTGAAGCTCTTTTCCAACGTGGAGTAGGCCTCCAGGTGCGTACCGTCAGGTACGGGGTTTTCTGTTTAATTAACAGAGGCTTCGTTCCTCGTTGTCAGTGTAAACGCTTCTATGGGACCTAATGTCCTTAAGGAGTTAGGGCTTAAATCCCTACCTTGTGTAGTAGCATGTGGCAAGCGGTATGGTCTGTACACGCCTAAGACTGCACGCAGTCTACCATGTACCCGGAGAGGGTCAAATCTTTCCAGGTTATGGGCCCAGATGCGTAGGTGTGTCAGCCCAACTGTGTTGTACGTATAAATGGAGTGATCAATTTACGCCTGATCACGAGTACAATGCGACAATGTGTTTGGCGGTGGTCTACTGTACATATTTGTTATGTGACGGTATATGCCCGCCAGTTAAATTGGTATGTGACCGAGTTGGGTCGGTCACTGGTCATATGCACTCGCATAGCTAATAAAATTAAAAATTTTTCCTATACAAGCCGCGGAAACTTGTACGGGTTTTTCCTTCCATTCCCCAACAAAAGACTGACTGCTCGAGAATTAATCCATTCTTCAGTCTCAAGTCATCTTGTTTAAATAGCATGCTGATTTGTTTGGTCTTGTAAATAAGCCCACGTTTAAAATAGCGTACTGTACATAGAACCCGCACTGGAGAAGCCCTTCATTCTTATGTGTCGAATATGTCTATCAATCGTATAACCTATTCCTTAATAGGTCACAATCATGTCAAAACAAAAGCCAATATCCACTACGGATATCTACAAACAATAACAACTCCTCGTTGATAAAATTAACGCAGGATTGCGTTTCCAAGACAACTCAACCAAGGTGAGCTTGCAAATTGAGGTGCTTCGCAGGCATATGACAAGTCCATACGTGGACGCGTTATTCTGCTTCGATTCATATGAAGCTTACACCCGGAATGCTCCGGAGTATAACCAACTTCTTGAACAAGAAGTTGATATCATCTTCGCTCAATGGAAAGCGGAACAAGTAAACGATTTAAACTTACCTGATGAAGATGCCCTGCCTGATCATTTTAAAACTTGGCACGTCAATTCATCACATCAACTAACTGATGTCCGAAATAATCTCGAACGACTTTATTACCAAGAGTCCTATAATCTCGTTCGTCCCGAATTAAATGAGGATGTTAAACGTGCCCTCACTTTATTATATACCCGACTCCCTAAATCAATTGTGTATGATTCATCTCTAACTAACATATCCTTTACAGGTCTCTCTAATACCGACTGGATCAAACACTGCGAAACTTATGCTGGTTTCTTGTACACACTTTTTAATCTGGAATCACAAGACAAACCCGCACTCGCTATGGGGCCTCAATTAAAGAGGATGTGTGCACTTACTGCACATCCTAATAAACTACGTGCAGTAATGCTTTTAGCTTACCATTACTATGAGACAGTGTCTTGTACAGATGTTACTGAGCTTAAATCTCAGTTTAATCGAATGTCTTTAAATGTTAATTGGTATGCCCATGTATTCGTCGAACAACTTCTTGCTTTCCAATCTCAGGCAAAGCAATTAAATAATGATGAAGCATCAATCCAATTGAATAACTCCATAATCACTCTTAAAGCTCACGAGGAGATCTACCGTCTTTACGCTAATCCCTCGGATCACGAGCGCTATTCTCAATCTTTATTGGAATGGTGTAAACTCTACGAGACACGCTCTGGGAACAACTCGATTCATGACCCTGAATTGTTAAAGCTAGTTGATCCTAACGACGTTCGTCCGGTATTGGAATTCTTGTTAAAGATATACAATGAAACAAAGTTTTCCTCTAACCGGCGCTTGGATAAACCCGCTTCCTGGATCCCTTACATCCCTGGTACTACCGCTACCAAGCCACCTAAAGTATTATTGATGGATACTATTCATCAATCCCACGACTCTTTAAACAACGCTTACTCGTTGTTAGCTACTGTTGTTGGACAGTCTGGCTTCAACGCTCGTAAGCTTTGTAATGCAAAAGATAAAGCATCGACAATTTCACCTCGTGACACGTCGAACTATCGTCCACCTTCAAATTATAACGTCAAAGGTACCAGCTTCGATCGTCCTGTCTACTCACCCTCCTCCAACCCTAATGCACGCTCCAATATGTCTCTTATGGACCGGGCTACTTATCAAGTTGATCGTCTTCGCCACCTGTTTGGCAAATTACAGGAAGCGAATCCCAACCCCACTACCGACTCTAAAATGTTACAGGAGGAATGAAAAGCTTACTGAGTACCCTCTGGACAGCCGCTTCTCAAGCTTCGACACAGTCCTTAGATCCTGACGAAGCCACCCAAGTTCATCTCTACTTATCTCGAGTTGATACTATGTCCAATACTATTGCGAACCTCTTAGAAGCCGATAAGGAATTTCATGTTTCAGAAGAAAAGTATCAAACTGAAACATCTGCTCCCGAAGCGTCCCCCAGTGATGCGGAGCAGAGGGGGCTGCTGATACAGAGAAAATGTTCCACACTTTCCATTAAAGATGATGAAATCGACAACATCCCTCAGCCGCTATTGCAGCACATAAATGCTCAAGCTCAGAATGCTATCGTTCGTCGTCAAGCTCGGGAAACTTCCTCACACTCTGAGCTCCCCAATAATCTACCCAAGGAAGATAGTAAAGATGGTACAGATCCCCCTGTGTTGCTACCAAAATTAAACACTGGTTTTATACTCATCGTTGAGCCTTCTGAACAAACGCAAAGTTTCATGGCACAGTACGTGTTTGGTCAAAGCTCAACACATGCCTGTTATGCAACAATGCTTAAACTGTACAACGAGTACGATTTGCCGCTAATGACTACGACAAGATATGCTGACACATGTGCTTCTCAACATGTAATTAACTTTAAACGTTATGCTGATCCTATCCACATCGTAAAGCTACCCGAGTCCTATCATCTGCTATCCAGACTGCTACGGATACGCAGAGAATCACACATGCTATGATTATAAGGACCGTCATTCCCGCTCTCCAAAAGCATCCAAATGTGGGATATGTAAAGCTAGACGTTGCGCTATTCCTACCCAAGCAAAACGACCATAACGATCCCGATCTGCACATCATCAGTATGACTCAATGGGGAGAAGATAATCTTGGTATACATCTTTATGGAGTTGAATTTAAAGGACAATCATCTATCCAGAGTAAAATTGATGATAATGTCAAATTACTTTGTTTAGACTCAGTAACCTGTTGCCAACTCTACCAATTTATTCGCTACAACAAGCAAAGGCGCGTAAAATGGAACTTCGCTCACTACAGTTCAGACTATGTGCTTTTAATGAACAACGCGAAATGCTTAAACTATATTCCACCCTCATGGAACGGGTAATTTACGTCCCATGGCTTAAAACCATCCTGGAGTCAATGCATTCGCAGCTGCCTTACATACGCAAGCATTTCTCACCTCCCGTATGACGCAAGGTTACCACACGATTGCTTAACACAGTAACTTCGTCTCCTAGCCCACGAACACCTACTGTAACTTTCCTTTGCTCTGGGATGTCCACTCCTGCATTCTTGGCTTGCGCTTCTAATGACTTGCAAATCAACATCAACGTTAAAGTTCTTGTTGAGAGCGACGACAATATCAAGCACATGCTACGAAGACGTTTTGGTAATTCCATCGAAGTTTTCCCATCCTTACCTAAGTTTTTGACATATCTCCATCGAGCATCGGACGTTGAACGTGCACGATATTACACTGACATAGTGGAATTGACATCACCATGCACAAATCGCAACATAATCAATGGGAGATCCATTTCCACCTTCGAGCGTGATATGGATGATTCCTTGTTTCCAAGTGCTCTAAGTGTACTTGAGCTTTTAAAGCCGCTCGTTCTTTTCATGGAAATGACACCACCACACTCCGCATCGTATGAAGATCATATACGAGTTGCTAATCTCATCTTCTCAACGATGCACTATACGGTGGATATATGTGACCGATTTCCATGCTATTTATGTGGAGATTATCAAGCCAGAGAAAGATGGATCCTCGTCGCACGCAAATATAACACCGGCCCTCTTGATCTGCTTTCATGGCCTAATAAACGAGTCACTTCTTTTCTGGATATTGCAGACCACGCTAACTCCATCAGCCGCAAGTTAATAGTCGACGAACCTTGGACGCAGGTCTTTCCTGACATACCATTTGTGTCCACACCTAAAACCTACAATATTTTTAGTCGCACTGGATCCGTGCGCTTAACTGTGACTGAGCTTGGAACCTTAACTATGCTGTTCCTTCGTCTGCACTCTAATAAAACAGTCGAACATCCCAGTCAAGATGAAACGGAGGGCATTTCTAACTTTCGCCTGGGATTCTTGACTAATTCAAGAAAACCACTTGCTTGCATGAGATCCCCTATTGAACTCAAAGCTTTCGTGCTCCTCTATAATATTATGGGACGCTTATTCCCTAAATCCATCACATTGCCTGTGTCCTTTCGTATTACAACTATCGAATCTAACCAACCACCTCATAGGTTATTATAAAAAAAATCCTCTACTTCCTCCGTCATTTACATCACCGGTGGAAGACATACAGGCGGGGACATAACAATTTCTAACTCCTCTTCTAAATACCAGGCACATATAAATGCTTTTGGCGAAACCTATATCTTCCTATCACATGATGCCGGAATCGATAAGACTGCTTCTCTCGAACCTGTTACTGGTTTTCATTGGCTTTGCCAAGCATACCATAATAATAATGAAAATCAAGACACGCGTCGTTTAGTACAAGCACTGGTCACCTATACTTCTCCTGTATTTCACGATTCTTTTGTCTTCTACCCTCAGGAAAATCGTCTCGAATTTATCGATAAAATGTTTGCTTCATGTGACATGCATCTGTCCCAAAGCAGATATCTGGGCTTTATTACATCAAGCGATAGGAAGATGGGCGCCAAAGTTCATTCCATATACACTCCTACTCCTACCATTCGTGGATTTGCCAATATGCTCGTGTACGATCCACGACTCGATCGCATCCGACACTACTCAACTCGCGAATTGGCACGCGCCAATAACTTCACAGCGTACCAAATCAATTTTCTTCTGTCTTTGTCCCCGGGCCTATGTTGTGATATCATCGCAAATGCTATTCCAGCTGGAACATATCATACCATTTATAAACGCTTATGTCAGCTTGTTTACGACTTACGTACATTAACACTATCACCATCGTTTGACCCTGATCACGCTCCTCTAACCAAAAACTATAGGTCAACCTTCTTTACAAATATATTCCCAACAGATACATCTTTAACATTACACCAGAGTTCTATTACTATGTTCTACATTTCTAATGAAAAGCTCTTATGTTGTGATACTATCACTTCAAACCACGAACTTACCTCTTTTCATACTGATTCAGTAGCTCACGCTTTCCTCTCTAACATCTTATCCGCAGATATATCACCTCCTACTAAAGAAAAACAAATACCCCTTATAACACCAAGACAGCTCCATGAAAAGCATGCACCCTTCGATAAGAAAGTCTATGCCAGAGACACCCTTGCATTTCGAGATGTGCAACAACGAGCCACCAATTTTCACAACATCCACCATTCTAGTGATTCTCAAGCTATAAAAGCTGTTCAGGTTACTGCCAGTCCTGGACACCACCCATCTGACGTACCCTACCGTAAGTTCTGTGTGGATTGTACGATTCATAAAAAACGCTTTCCTCATCCACATCACCTTACCAAGCAACCATCACTCGAAAAAATTTTTCAACCTGGTGAAGCTTGGGCATGTGACGGTGGTTACGTATCTGTGCTCTTGGAATGGGGATCCTTTCGACATATCATTGTTTTCAAGTGTCTCATTTTCTAAATTTCTGTTAGTGTACTTTTGTCGTAGCACTAACTCCAGCGAATTTTGTAACGCCCTTGAGTTTGTCCGCAATTCTTGCTCTACTTATGTTTATGTACAACTCAAACAAATCTATTGTGATTCCTTTATACCCTATTTATCTCAGCATGCTACAACCCCCTTTCGTGTGGAACATGGTATTAACATGTCCGCGTTCCCCCCTTACTTGCATGTATTTAATCATGAAGTAGAAGCCGCTGTTGGTCGCATAGCCACTGCCGCGTCTACACGACTCAGGCATTTGCTTAATGTATCCTATAAAGGTCACCCCCTAACAGATCCGGCACCACACTACCCGTGGGCTGTTATACATGCTATCCAAGCATATAATCTCCTCCCTAACGTTTCCCTCGAACGTATTTATAATAAAGTCCTAAGTCCCCAACAAATTTTGTTAGACCAATGTAATGTTCCCCAACAAGACTACCTCAAACCTTTTGGTTCTGTTTGTTATTTGCATTTGGAACCTAATGAATTTCATAAATATGAACCCCGATGCCGTCCCTACAATCTACCTATGCGGTGCTAACGTTATAAACCCCTTAATAACACCCCATGTTAATCATTTAGCCGATGTTGTCCTTAATCCCGAAAATGGTCAAGTCCGTGTTTCCTCTAAACTAAACTGACTTTTCCTCATCTTATTTCTAAATCTTCTCCCGATTATGAACAGCATCCACCTCCCGCAACTTCACCCGACATTCCCTTCTCTGTTCACAGCACCCCCAATGATGCGGCGCAGAGCGGGAATGCTATGCCTACCGACACTGACCATGAGAGGGGGACTTCTTCTTCTCATTTCCATGCTCCCTCTCCCGCTCCCGCATGTGCTTCAGCTGCTTCTGCACCCGCCGCTTCCGTCACCACACCTACATCTGACGTGTCTTCCAACACTTTGCCACTTTTACCATCTTATCGGTCTCTCTACCCCCAGGATGTCCTACGTCTCACCCGTGGTCCTCATCACCTCGTCGCAAAACCAATCTCAAGGATGTTCTTACTCGTATTGCCTCTCCTACTGTTGCCGCTTATAAACACGCCGGTGGTGCGCTTGCCGACTTCAAGTATGACCTCTCCAAGCAGTACATAACTTTCTGCGACCCCACCCTCCACTCCCTTCATCTTGCTCATGGCATCCACTGGGCGGCTATACCTCCAGAGGGGGAATTCACACCATCCCTTCATCACCATGTGCACCAAGCGATCTCACAGTCCTCTTCAGTTATGTGTCATAGGGGCCTTTGCCACCCATCGCCCGATGCTCCTCATGTTCACTTCTGCGACGACACCAACCTTGCAGACTTTCACCTCCCTCAAGCTCTTGTTCATTTAATTTCTGAACATGCTCACGCCTTTCAAGTTCCCCCCGCTCAATATGTTTATGCTTTGTTCACGCCCCACTCCATTTTGGATTACAATGACGCTTCTTATGGTGCCTCCGAGCCTCATCTCTCCGTCATCGAAGACTATGCTGCTATAAACTAGCGCTGCCAATGGTCAACTCAAAGCCTATTGACACCCGTCTCGTCCTACTTATCAAGACCAACGCTGCTGGTCAGTACATTAAACATAAAGCACGCCTGGTACTACGAGGATTCTTAGCCTCGCTGGGCACCGATTTCTTCAACACATTCAGCCCTATGGCACAGCTTACTGGCATCCGTTGTGTTCTGGCGCTAGCAGCCCATCTGTGACTTCCCGTCTGCCACGTCGACGTACCTAACGCTTTTGTTCAAGCTCCCATAGACTCTCACGTCTATGTTAAACTGCCACAAGGTATTTACCTTCTCGATCCTGAAGATACCAAATATCAAGGCCGTCGTCTCCCAAAGCTACTTAAATCTCTTTATGGATTACGACAAAGTCCTGCCCTTTGGAATCAAACTATAAATAGCCTCTTTGATTCTTTAGGCTATACACGCTTCCGAACAGATACGCGCATTTACGCTAAAGTCCAAGCTGACGCTACATTTTTAATTTGCACACTCTCAGTGGATGACGTCGTCATCACCTGCACTTCGGAAACTCTACGTCGTGAATTCCAGCAGGCCCTGAAGAAGGAATACTCAGTCAAGACCTTTGAAGAAGTCCATACTCTCCCAGGCATGCGCATCACGCGTACTACTGACGGTTCTATCTCACTGGACTGTCAAGCTAAACTTGATGCATTGTTCGAAGAGTACCCCATTTTAATGCAGCTACGTCCCACTTCTACACCGATGTCACCATCAACCATTTATAAAACTGGAGAGCCATCTTCTGATATGGACAAGTTTATTCTTCATACCTTCTCCACCTTACTCGGCATGCTCACTTTTGTACAATTGGCCTGTCGCCCTGATCTATCCCAAAGCCCTAGTCGTTGTTCCCGAGGACTGCATAATCCAGCATTTCTACATGTTCAAGTACTCACAGGGACTCTCCGCTATTTGCGCAAGCCCGAAAATCGCAACCTTCGACTCTGGTACTACTCTGGCTCTTCCGCACTAATGGACCATCTTAGACTTCTCATCGGCAATCGCACTGATATGGCAACCATGTTGGATTACACTAAAGCACAAGTCAATTCAGGTAACTTTGACCCATTGGTCGCGTTCGTTGATGCCGATAACGCACCCTCTTATGAACAAGACCGCAAGTCTACAGCCGGCTACGCCATCTTTTTGTTCGGTTCTCTCATCGCTTGGAAGTCTAAACTACAGCCTATCACCGCTACTTCTACGCATGAGAGTGAACTCATCGCCCTTAATATGTGTGCCGATGATGTGGTCTGGTTACACAAATTGTTAACGAAAACGGCATTCGCCATAAACCCTCAATACTATCACCCTAACCCCTGCGATGGCTAACCGTTGGTTGCGATGGAGGACTGTGTCTAACACGCTTGCTCCCTGCGGCGGCCCCGGCCGTCCCGGAGTGAGACGGTGCCTGCTCGCCTCCCGGGCTGGCCGGTTAGCACCCGGAAAGTCCGCGCTGGGATGGGGTTCGCTCGGTTGGGCAGAACGCGACGGACAGGTCGATTGTTCGTGGACCAACACGTCCGCGGCCTGCGACGCTTTTGCACGACCTCGCATAAGACCGCGCGCAGTGGCGGTACACCATCAACAAGTCCGTCCTCGTCCCTCGCCTCTGCCCCAACTGCGTGATTTTCCTCTGTGATTCCGTACCGGCTCTGCCGGTCCAGCCTGGCTCCCATGCTCGGGAGAGGTTTGAAGTTAGTTAGTTAGCTATCTTCGTCAACCTTCAGGGAAAGATCTGTTACTACATTATGATGCTCACGACAACCCGCTCCCATCGGACACGTCGTTCATACGTAACAGTCCTATACTTGGGGGCTCTGCTTCTGCTATCCATCTATCAAATAATCCCGACAGTGCGACTAAGGCCAAAGCTATCAGCACACGCTGGTTCCGTATTCGTGACTATGTACAGTTAAAACGTATACGTCTACATCATGTTTCCGGGACTCAAAACATCGCTGACGGATTTACTAAACCCTTCGGAGCTCCGCTCTTCAGCAGATTCCGCACGTTACTTGGCTTACAACAACCCATAGCTCAGCAAGACGGCTGACCCTTACCCTTCACTATGTCCGAAATGACGTTAAACTAACCCTCATATACAACGGAACCAAGGCTCGCTAATATGTGAAATGAAATGAAATGAAATACGCAATGCGGGGATCACTCTAAGATGAACCCATCAAAGAACAAGGATGCTGCGAGCCGACGATATTCGGTACTGAACCGTGACCGCGGTGGCGTCTCATCTTTATCTTCCCCTTTCAATGCGTTAACTCCAGGCGTTGCTCCAACCAGCTCTCCTAATCGGAGACATCAGACTTACCTTTCGGTTGCTCAAGGAAATCAGGCCACGCCCGTGACGCCTAAGTCATCAACTGTCCAACAACTAACTAAACCGCAAGCAGCAAGGTCCGAGTACTTCCTGCTCAAACACTGCAAGTTCGATGCGATGGCGATGATGCCAGGGAACGTCATGTCGCTTGGTACCCAGCCACCAAACTTTCTACTGCCACCACCTAAAGATCCTCAATGTTGGCATCAGTCCATTCAGCAGCTGCTTACGGAAGCACAACAAACAAATTTTGTAGATAATGTCCAGTTCTTGAGTTCCTTGCTATGTGTAAAGGCAAAGCGCATCAGGAACGCGCCTCATATATCGCCCAATGAAGGTATACGCTACCATCGATACCCACCCATTAAAGGGGTTGTCAAAGTACATGTGGCGTGTACCAGGTGCTATAATAAAACCAATACGCCGGGTACACCCCTTGTACTCATTATATGCACTGAAGATGAGCTTAAAACGGACAAAATAACGAAAATCATCGAAGATCATCTCGCGTCTGAACAACATGCTTCGCATTGTTTTGACGTACCGCGTCCCTTTTTTCTGTTGATTTGTGTCATGTGCAACTTATCACAACATGGGACAGCGTTAATTCGCAATAATCAACAAACTTTTCATCTTTCATGTTATAATGATCAAGCTGCTCACATGAGAGCTATCATTCACGGCCTTGGATAGTCCATTGCTATTAGCAAGCTGCTCAAAGAGGCGCTCATGCATTGTATGGCGAGTCGTAACGTTGATGCATCTAAACTCATCATTAACCCTGACGACAATGCTCCTCTTTTGTTACAGCTTCCTTATATCTTGAATGTCAATCTTGAGATTCTTGTAGCGGTTTGGTCATTACTACAATCTGTTGAGGATAAAAAGAGTGTAGTGACCAACCCTGATGATCTACTTAATGTGCTCATCGAACGCTTCGTTAATGACGTCTCTCACCAACTTAACGCGGCTTCTTTCAAGACGGTACCGCCAATGCGTAACTACTTTCGCCAACTTTCACCTGAACATCAATCCTCTTTTAAAAGCGTGCTAGTCCAGGTTGGCTATCCCTCCGCTATAATCGATGCCTTTTCAGATAATACATTATCTGAAGGTGTAATACCAGTACCAGTCGAAACCCCATCCGCTGAGTCCACGCCAGACACATCTAATGACAACATGACTGAATCTCCACGCCAGTTAAAAGAAGAGATTTAATCGTTATCCTCACGTCTCACTAACAGTGAACAGCAATTGATGGCAAAAGATCAACAGCTAACGGTTACGCTAAAGAACTTAACCCAGGTACAAGAAGCTTAAAAGATAAGAGATAATCTACACACTCAAGTAACCGAAAATATTAAGCATGTCGCGCTTTTGGATAACATACTATCAAGCCTCCAGATGAATCAAGATAACATTGTACCAACCTTAGCTGTCTTTGTCCACATAATTTCACGATCGCTTATTTCGTCTATTGGACAGTTTCCTCCAAATACCTATAATGAGTCACAGCAAGCTCTAATCGACGATGCAGCGCATAATGTACATGCAGCTATGTCTAATGCACAGGATCGTGTTATCCCGGCACTTGATCTGCATACACTAACACCGGACGCAGCTATGTCCTTCCTCTCGTCTGTTATGGCAACCCTGGTCACCTTAAGTGATGCTATGACTACAAACAATACTGTTAATGACCAATCCTCCGAAGATCATGATTCTTCCTCTCCAGAGTTAAAGGAACTGGAAGATAATAGCGAGGATGAATTGGACCACACATCTGATGTTGTGGATGCCGCTTCTTTACGCAATATCACGACACGCCCGACCCCTTAAATTAATCTGTCGTGTTAACTTCCCATGTCTTGTTGTTGTTTGTTCACCTCCTCGCTGCTCCTATGTACATTACCCAAGATTCGCCCTCAAAAACGTCTGAAATGCATACACCATTCTATCACACGTTGAGGGGGTCCAGAGAGCCACACTATTGTGTGTACGACACTGGAACTTCTCACTCCTTTCACACCTATCTCCACAAGAGGGTTTTCTCTCCGCAATACGGCTTTCCCTTTTTCCTTCCTTACCCCTTCCGCAATTACTTATTCGTGACTATGAAGAATACAGTCTGAAGCTCTCTCTTCCAACGTGGAGTAGGTCTCCAGGTGTGTACCGTCAGGTGCGGTGTTTTCTGTTTAATTAACAGAGGCTTCGTTCCTCGTTGTCAGTGTAAACGCTTCTATGGCACTTAATGTCCTTAAGGAGTTAGGGCCTAAATCACTACCTTGTGTACTAGGATGTGACAAGCGGAATGGTCTGTACACGCCTAAGACTGACTGCACGCAGTCTCTACCATGCACCCGGAGAGGGTCAAATCTCTCCAACCTCCGATCGTTGATCAAACCATCCGCAAACCCGAAGAAACCTTCCGTGCTGATTATCAGCACGGTAAGTTTGTTGTTTTCCGGATTCCTAACCGGAAGCGCTCTGATTGGCGCAAGAAGATTTATGTTGCCGAAGTTTACGAGCCTTACGATTATCAGAATGATCGTGTTGCTCTACATTTCTATTCTGATTTGGGTCCGAACGATGATGTCGCTTATTTCAAGCCGACCTCTCACCTTTCGCACCGCAAGCTCAAGCCCGAGTTCAAGGACGTTGAAGGTCGCAGTTTCACCGACAAGTCCCGGATCTCATCCAACACAACTCCTTGTGTCACGGATTTCGCTCCGCATGAGATTGATGTGTTGATCCCCAAGTTTGCTTTATGCAGTGGTCGAGTTCCTGAACCGATCATCACCCGCGTTTATCAGAAGATTCGTTCACGAGATGCTCGTAAGGCGAAGCCGCGCTCCTCGCGCTAGCAGCTCGCTGGGGCAGCTCGAATTCTTACCAGGGGAGTCCTGTGCCGGCAACTCCTGCCTCCTAAGGCTTACCCCTCTTCTAGCCCCCTTATCAGGGGCACCCTACTCCGTCATGATGATGTCAGTTTTCTTTATGACATCATCTTCCTTTTCCGTGACATGTGTCACCCTGATTTCTGTGTTTCGATAATATCTTAATCATGAAGCAACAGCCGATCCTCAAGTTGTGAGGACCAGACACGGAAGTTGTTTGTGGTTGTGTGGCGAGAGAACGGCCATCCTCGATCAGTGACTCCATCAAGGGCACGGACGCGAGCGGCGAGCCAGGATTCGAAGGCACGCCAGGTAGGCCTAAATTCGATAATATCTTAATCATGAAGCAACAGCCGATCCTCAAGTTGTGAGGACCAGACACGGAACGGTTCGAGGGCACGCCAGGTAGGCCTAAATTCTCCTTACGCCGCAGGCTGCGTAAAAACGTCAAGTTTCGGTGATCGGTCTCCAAAACAGTCCGGTGCCCTTCGATGTAGGCTCGAAAGTGCTCTAGAGAAAGTATAACTGTCATGAGTCTACCTCCGGACATTCAAGTGGATGATACTTCGTCTCCACGATCGATCAACGATGCGTCGCAGACGATTACCTCGAATGATAAGCGCGCACCTGTGTACACACCCATCGAACGTCACGTGCCCTTTGGTGGCCATCTATTGACAGATATGACGTCGGGGACGACGCCTTCTTCTTTTGCAGCCCCCCCCGACGAACCGATTGCAGACGTTTTTGCAGATGTTTTGTTGACGATGGCAGACATTTCGTGTGCCGACATTTTTAGTGACGAGGCAATTGCCGATATTCTAAGCGACGGAGTGGATGATAGGCCGAGTGAAACGGCCGAGAAAATGAATACGAAAGCGGAAGAGGCGAAGAATCTTATAACGCATGAACTGCCTTTGGAGCTCAGTGAAAGCCCTGGCGTATTACTCACGAACGAAGAGCTCAAAGATTTTCAGCCTGCATATGATGATGACTATGTGGTAAAGAAAGATCCCGAACATACTACGAGGGACGCGTATAGCTGCCGCCCGGAATCGAATTTGGATGGGACGATCAGCATGGATACGAGGAAGATGAGCGTACCGACGATATGGATACGAGCTCACTGTTTCCTGAGGAAGAAACCGCCAGAGCGGAAAGAAGTGCGATTCCGACCCCGAGGCATGGATTTATTCGCCAACGGAGAGTTAATTTACGCTTGGTCGGGGTTTTGTCAAGAAGACGACGCATGTGTCGATGTTCCGATAGACGAGACGATTGAGACAGTTCGGATAGGCTTGGGAGCACCAGCCGCCTACAGGGACGATCCAGAGGTACTAGGACCTGCCGAACTGACGCCAGAGAGAAACAAAGATAACAAGAGCCCCAGTCGAAGTTCGCGCCGGCACGGACGACGCCGATCGCGCGACGACGAATACGACGGGGGCCGACACCAATAATTTGGGTTTTTTGAGCGCAACGCTCGCGTTTACGACCCCTTGCGGTCAACAGATACTATTAGGAGTGATGGTGTACCCGAACACGGACACCCGCCCCGACGACGCAGCCGACGCCCTTGCCGCGGCCGCATTCGACGATCGTGCTCGCCCGCCGACGGACGAGCCACCCAACGAAGTGCTGACCGATCGTCGGTCTTTGGCACAGATTTCTGAGGAGGTGTCTAGCGTTGAACTCGAAGAGTCGACCGATTACCTCGAAGCTCCACGATACTGGGAAGGCGATATTCAGACTCGGAAGACGAAGAACCTATACCTTGTGAGCCAGTGTCCGCGATAACGTTACTTGACGAGTCGTCCACGGACGACGCACGGTTTGTTTTGACGAGGAAGCCCTCGACGCTATCGGCTTATCCTTGGACCCTCCAGGGACGGCCTTTGGCGACCGAACTGGCTGTGCGCCAGACAAGGATTTCTGCAGCGATAGCTCGTGTGATCATTCGACGGACGAGACGATGACCATAGCGAGTGATGCAGACGACGATTTTACGATAGAGTTCACGTCGGGGACGACGCCATCTTTTCCTGCGGACCCCCCCGAAACGGTTTCGGTTACGATGGATCGAGCCACGGACACGCCGCCGGAAGAAAAGGATAGATTTATGAAGAAGATAAGCAGCGTTCTCGATGGGGACGAAGACGAGCCGACGTGGAACCTGCAGGATTGGTGGACGAGAACTCGGAACTTCTTGCTAAAGAAGCCACCAGAACAACCGCTCAGCTACGGACTCGAAGCCGCAGCCGACACGGAGCCGATCGCCGATGATGAGGATGATCAACCGATTACGAATGAATCTACGGATGCATTCTGGAATGATGAAATGGATGAGTTAAGGGAGAGGTCCTTTGCTTCCAAGAACCACGAAGATCAGGATCCCCTACCAGCACTGATTCCCTCCAAGATTGTCATGGAGGAAGAGCGGAAGCCGCCAGATAAAGAGGCTGCCGCGAGCGCTACGTCGATGACGCCAACAACAGATGAGACGAGAGCTCAAGCCGCGGTATCGATGCCCAACCCCGGAGATGAGCGAGTCAGAGCCCAATGTGCTCACACTGCGTTGACGCCGCGAGACGGCAGGACGATCGAAGATGATTTGGTTACCCTGAGTTGTTTGGATACGGGTACTCTTACGTTTATGGCCTGTCACATCTACAGGAATCGTGACGGACCGAAATTCTCGACGACCATCGGTGTCGATGGAATGGCAGATGTTTCTTATATTTGCCGAGAAATGGTCAGAAAGTTGGCCAAAGATAAGTTGATTTTCGATGAAGGCGAACTTCCGATTAAGCGCAAGCTGTACGGATCGGGGTTGAATACGACGACGATCTTTCGTTGGATCGCGATTCGGGTCGCTCTCGCCGACAACATCGCCGCCCCCATTGTCGCTATTGTGGCCGATGCGAACTATCTGTTCCTGTTGGGAGGGCGCGATATACGAGTTTTAGGAGCCGTCGTGGACTACCCCCACGATCGGATCTGTTTTCATCGAACCCAAGTCGTCTACGGGCGCAAGAAGATTAAAGTCAAGGATGAACGAGTCGATGCACCCATCGTAACCTTTCGATCTATTTACGACCGAGACCCGATAACCGTACCGATTTACAATCATCAACACGATGGCTTTCGGAAGAGTCTCGACCTAGTCAAGACTCGAGTTTACGCTCGCTCGAGCACGATTAAAGATCTCCGCAGCCCGCCGCCGGAACGAACGGTAGCCTTGGCTACGCGGGGACATACTACAACAAATTTCTCCCCAGCTCCGGGAGAAGACGCGCGAGAAGTAGTGGCATACGCTGCGCGCACGCTTCAAATCGAGCCCGGTCGAACTTACAATCTACCGGTTATTTTGTCGAAACCTATGGAAATGGGACAGGTATTCGTCGCTACGTTTGCTGAAAACGAGCAGTTGGGAGTTGTCGAAGGAATGTGTTCTTCTTGCGAAGAGCACGACCGGTCCGCTGCTCGGGTTGCGGTTACTGCCGCGGAAGAAGTGCCGACGGTCGTCACTCAAGGCGAGGTTCTCGCGATTGGCGATATCGTTCGGTACGAAGATGAGTTGAACGTTTCTACGATCAACGAACTTACGAAAGAATGTGAAGAAGGATACGACAAGGGGAACCTTTCTTTCACCGTTTCCGTCGCTAGTCATTTGACGCATTGCGACGCTTCTCCCCCGCCGATGTTGCTGAGCACGGCGCAGAAGGACGCTACGACCGTTATTGCGGACAAGTCCTCCCTCAAACGACAAGAAAGCGACGACGATTTTGCTCGAAGGTCGGAAGAAGATGAAAAGAAGTGCCGCGAGATCACCGAAACAGAGATCCGCCGCCGATACGAAAAGGTCAATGGCTTCCAATCACTTATCGCAAGGTGGTGATGCTGTTCAGTGGAGCCGGAGGCAGTACTTTAGGTCTCCAACGAGCCAACGAAATGTGTGGGACATCGTTTCGAGTCATGCTAGCACTCGATGCGTCGGATACCGCCAACCAGATCCACCACAAGAATTTCCCGAATATTCCCGTGGTGCAGCACACACCGTGTGGTCGCTATGTTACAACCTTACGGTTGATCGAATCTTATTTACCCTACGCGGAATGGTCGTCGTCGATGTGTATCGCGTCGCCACCCTGCG
Organism: Chrysophaeum taylorii; assembly: GCA_029834535.1. Lineage (NCBI taxonomy): Eukaryota > Pelagophyceae > Pelagomonadales > Pelagomonadaceae > Chrysophaeum > Chrysophaeum taylorii. The sequence goes on from JAQMWT010000166.1 coordinate 75,929, forward strand.
TACACTCCGCTCTGTGCAACTTGACTTCTAGAGATGCTGGGAAGGGAGTCACCGCTGCCCACTCGACGATGAAATTATGCAAGATGGCTGGTTTCTTCATGTGGCTGATCGAGCAGGAGGCCTCGATTACTTCTTACGTTGCACGTTTGCACCCTTACGTGTACGTCGTCACTTTTTACGACATAACGCCCAGTTTGATGAGCTGTCGCGTGCGATTGTTGGTTTCCAGCCATCCGCGCCATTTACGCGCAGTTCCAAAGACTGCAAGAATATGCAACAAGAGTTCGCCGCCGCGCTTGGCTACGCCGACGAACGACATTTACTTCAGATGAACAATTTAGGATCATCACGAGCCGCGACAGACGCAGCTTACACCGTTACGCGTGTCCCGCTTCGGGTAGGACCGCACCGTTCCGATTGCAGATCTTTGAATCTGAAGATGACTTCGAAGTTGCTGACAATGGCCCTCGACTTTGATTGGGCCGGCTTCTCCAGGACGACCTCGTTGAAACACTTGGCGTCCGTCGTGCCACCAGACACGATGACCTTATTAGTGCTCGATCTGCACAACTCCGTGACCAAGGATTCTCACTTGAGCGGCGAAGCTTTGCCGTCGGCGTTGAGTCCTGCAGACCGACCGTTTGATTATTATTTGCAAATTGATAAAACTACCCTTCGTCACGTACACGTTCCGCTGTTAAACACGCGCACACGTGTCGTAAGATGGGTATCGACTGATGATCTCCAAGATCGCACCAAATGGAAACCTCCAGAGGTACCGTTGATTCCGCCTGCAACAGATGAGCCGGGGACGTCTCATGCTTCTTCTGCCCCCCCCCCCCCGACAACCAAATTTGGACGTTCCGCCAGATACTGAGCGAGATCGGGAACCGAAGATTAAGAGCGAGCCGAGTGTTCGTGTCAAAGGCGAGAGGATCAACAAAAGCCACCCGGAAGTGAGACTAAAATATGAGAAAAAGTTCGATGTGCCATGGAAAGATGCGCCGCGCGATGCTGAGGGTGCACCGCTGCCGCAAACTCCCGAGCATGTCAAGGATAATGAGGCTATGAAAGTTCAAGTTCCTACGAAGGAAGAAGTTGACAAGGTTGTTCAGGAGCTGGGAATTCCTGACAATCCGCACTTAGATGACGAGGCGAAACTGATGCTCCGTCACTGTGTGCAATATTCTTGGGCTTTTTCGACCCGATTATGAGACCTGTGGACTCACCTCCTGTGTCTCTACGATTCAAAGACGCGAATCCGCGACCGATTAAGATGACGCCCTACCGATTGACGCATGCGAAACTCGATTGTTTCCGCAAGCAGATCAGCGAGTGGTGCCGGGATGGAGTCATTCGTCCGGCCAACTCACCTTGGGGTTTTCCTGTGTTGATGCTTCCGAAGAAAGGAGCTGAGATTGGAACGTCAAACGCGTTCCGTGCTGCAGTTGACTTACGTCAGCTCAACGATCAATTGGTCAATGACAGTTGGCCGAACATTCGACAAGATGATGCTTTAGCTTTTCTCGCTATGCGACGATGGCGGACATGCATTGATATTAGATGGGGATACCACAACCTTCGTCTGGATCCGGCAGCGCAAGACGCTGTCACGATGGTTAGCCCACTTGGCGCTCATAGTTTCTTGCGATTACCTCTAGGTGTGAAGACGGCCGGAGCTCTTTTCTGCAAGCAAATGGCGAGCGACCTTTCGAAATGGATGTGTCGAGGCTTGGTTGCGTTTGTTGACGATATTATGATGGGACATAATAATAATACCCTGATCGCCGACCGCATGGTTGCGATGGAGGACGGTGCCTCATGAATCCTGAGCCTTGCGAGGGCATCCGCCCTCCCGGCGTAGGTTGGCACCTATTCGCCTCTCGGGCGGGCCGGTTGGCAGCCGGAACGTTCGCAGTGGGACGGGGTATGGCCGGGGGGCGAAGACGGAAGGTTATCGGCGAGTTGGTTGTCAGTCACATCGCGGTCGCCTCGTCGCATTGCGACAAGCTTGATGGTCACTCTCCGCCGACCGACCTTTCGGCGCTCCTCGTCTACAGGCCCGTGATTCCGGACTGGCTCCTGTCGGTCCGGCCTGGCTCCCATGCTCGGGAGAGGTCCGAAGTTAGTTAGTTAGTTATTATGATGGGATCCGACGATCTTCATCGACATTTACAAGTTTTGATCGAAGTGATGTGTCATTTGGCACAGAGAGGGCACAGCGGTCGAACCGCGAAGTTCCACCTTCTCAAGGATGATATAGAATTTCTGGGACACATTTCTACCCCCGAAGGCTTGAAGCCGAATCCGAAGACGCTGGAAGCACTGCAGAAGATGACGATTCCAGGTACTTTACCGAATACTTCCCCGAAGACCCAGATACGCTCTTTCATCGGGATGAGTAGTTACTGCCGGCGATATGTGAAGGGCTACTCGAAGATCGTGGAACCGCTGAGACGATTATGCCTCGAAGGTGTAAAGTTCGAGTGAACGCCCGAGTGTCAGAAAGCTTGGGATACGATTATTGATGCTTTGGTTGATTCCCGTGGAGTCTACCACCCCGATTATGATTTGCCTTTTCAGATCCGATCCGATGCTTCCAAGGATGGACTTGGAGCATATCTCTTCCAGATTGTCGAAGTCAAGGACGATGCCGGAAGAGTGACTCGAGAAGAACGAGTGATTGAATACTGGAGCCGAGCTGTGCCGAAGGAGATATTATTATGAGCCCCGTCGGTTGGAGCTGCTGGCAGTTATACTTTCTCTAGAGCACTTTCGAGCATACATCGAAGGGCACCGGACTGTTTTGGAGACCGATCACCGAAATTTGACGTTTTTACGTAAGGCGACGCACTCGTCTGGGCAGCTTGCTCGTTGGGCGATGCGCCTCGCCAATTTTGACCCTGAACTTGGTTACATGCCGGGAAAGTCACCGGGAATGAGTATCCCTGACTGTCTCGCCGGGAAAGTCACCGGGAATGAGTATCCCTGACTGTCTCTCCCGCAATCCGATAGATCATGTCATCGAGACTGACGAGTTTGGAGAACCTTTGAACCTGCTTATTTTGTGTTTATCCCTTACCCTGATCGCCGACTGCGGTTGCGATGGAGGACGGTGCCTCATGAATCCTGAGCCTTGCGAGGGCATCCGCCCTCCCGGCGTAGGTTGGCACCTATTCGCCTCCCGGGCGGGCCGGTTGGCAGCCGGAACGTTCGCAGTGGGACGGGGTATGGCCGGGGGGCGAAGACGGAAGGTTATCGGCGAGTTGGTTGTCAGTCACATCGCGGTCGCCTCGTCGCATTGCGACAAGCTTGATGGTCACTCTCCGCCGACCGACCTTTCGGCGCTCCTCGTCTACAGGCCCGTGATTCCGGACTGGCTCCTGTCGGTCCGGCCTGGCTCCCATGCTCGGGAGAGGTCCGAAGTTAGTTAGTTAGTTATTTGGTGTTCCAAGAGCTTCCCCGACCTGTTGATGACCGAGGAGTTCCCGCCTCCGGCTGCCACTTCATAATGTCGTTTGTTACGACCGAACTGCCGGAAGACGAGGAAGAAGATCCTGAAAAAGATCCGATTAAATTGGCTATGTCTCACGCTACGAGACAACGTCGGAAGAACCGTGCGCGCGATGAGCCGCAGATCTTCAAGGACGCAGCCGCCTACACAGATTATATCGATAAGATGCCCGATAATATGACGCTCGCTGAAATCGCACGTGAGCAAGAATCTGATGCTACTTGCGAGGATATTCGCTACCGAATGGTCAGACGCCGCGACGTTCCCGAGCGAACGAACGATTCGAAGTCGTTAAAGACGTTCTTTGCCGCATTTCTGCTGATTTGCACCCGATGATTGTTGCACCTGCTACGTGGCGCAAGCGCATTATTCGACTCTACCATGACACTCCGGTTAACGATGGTCATATGGGACGTCACAGTACCGTCCAGGCTATCCAAGAACGATTTTGGTGGCCCCACATGTCGAACGAAGTTGGAGTCTTCATTGCTGAATGTTTAGTTTGCCAGAAAGCTCGTACGCCTGAGCCGAAACGAGCTGGACTCTTGCAGCAGCCCGTCTACGATGGTGATGGTGCTGTTCTTTGCATGGATTTATTTGGACCCTTGCCCAGCGCTGATCCCGAGACGTATCTTCTAGTATTTTTTGATCCGCTCTCGCATTTCTTGATTCTGGATGTTTTGAACGATAAGACTGCTGAGTCTGTCCTCGAGTCTTTTGTCATTAACATTCTCCTCAAGGGCTACTTGCCCCAGATGATTCGTACCGACAACGGTAAAGAGTTCGTGAACAAGTTGATGCGCGAGTTTTGCCATCTCTTCAACACACGATACCAAACTACGATTTCTTATCATGCCCAGTCGAACCCGGCTGAGCGTGTAAACCGATTTATCAAGGCCTTCCACCGTGCTTGCCTTCAGGGCCGGAACATCACGGATTGGCCCGACTTTGCTCATTATATTGCGTTTTGTTATAACCGCAAGTTTATTCCAGGCACGCAGATTTCTCCCTTTATGCTGCGCCTGAACCGTCAGCCAATGCTGCCGACTGACTACACGCTCATGGACTTTGATACGCGATTATTGCCGAAGACTCGCTCTGATGCAGTCGCCGAAACTCGTGAACGATTGAAGTATTATACGAAGATCGTCCGCGAGGCTCATGATAAAGCTTTGAAGAAACAGCGATTGGCCTACAATGCCGATCATGTTGATGTTGAATACAAGGAAGGATCGCATGTTTTGCTCTACATTCCTTTCCTTCAGAACAAACTTCGACCGGAATGGCGAGGGCCGTTTATTATCAAGGAACGCCTTTCCCCGGTCACCTATAGGATTGAGTCTCTCGACTCTCCGCCCGAAAAACGACGTGTTCATGTTAGTCAGATCACGCCTGTGATGGTACCTCCGATCGTCGATCAAGCCATCCGCAAACCCGAAGAAACCTTCCGTGATGATTATCAGCACGGTAAGTTTGTTGTTTTCGGATTCCTGACCGGAAGCGCTCTGATTGGCGCAAGAAGAAAAGATGTTGCTGAAGTTTATGAGCCTTACGATTACCAAAATGATCGTGTTGCTCTACATTTCTATTCCGATTTGGGTCCGAACGATGATGTGGCTTATTTCATGCCGACCTCTCACCTTTCGCACCGCAAACTCGAGCCCGAGTTCAAGGACGTTGAAGGTCGGAGTTTCACCGACAAGTCCCGGATCTCATCCAACACAACTCCCTGTGTCACGGATTTCGCTCCGCATGAGATTGATGTGTTGATCCCCAAGTTTACTTTACGCAGTGGTCGAGTTCCTGAACCGATCATCACCCGCGTTTATCAGAAGGTTCGTTCACGAGATGCTCGTAAGGCGAAGCCGCCCTCCTCGCGCTAGCACCTCGCTGGGGCAGCTCGAATTCTTACCAGGGGAGTCCTGTGGCGGCAACTCCCGCCTCCTAAGGCTTACCCCTCTTCTAGGGTCCCCCTTATAAGGGTCACCCTACTCCGTTTTGATGATGTCAGTTTTCTCTATGACATCATCTTCCTTGATTTCTGTGATTCAAGTGTTCTTAATCATAAAGCAACAGCCGATCCTCAAGTTGTGAGGACCAGGCACGGAAGTTGTTTGTGGTTGTGTGGCGGGAGAACGGCCATCCTCGTCCAGTGACTCCACCAAGGGCACGGACGCGAGCGGCGAGACAGGATTCGAAGGCACGCCAGGTAGCCCCTAAAATTCTGCGTACGCCACATTGTCGATGCTGACAACACGCGCATGACCGCGGTTTTTTTTTTCCCGGAGACGAGGCGCCGGAGTTCTTTTTAGCCGACTAGGTTGGGTCGGAAGACGACGCCTCGCTCTTTACAGTCGAGTTTTCAACTCCCTGACAACCAACGGCATGCTGACTTTGATCTCGAGCTTAAAGTCTTCGCAACCTCGACCCGTCGCACGGCCACTGCAACGGCGCCCGATACATCATCGATCGTGTCGTGTCACCGAGGCTCCTCCAACCAGTATTCCTTAAGCCCCACCGACGCCAAACGACCAACAAGAGCCAGGGGCAGACGCCCCGCAAGGTCGGCGTCCTCTTGCCCAAGCCCGTCTTCTGCCACGTCCAGCTCTACGTGGCTCTCTGTCGATCGGCTACACCGAGGATATCCTCTTCTGGGTCGACGACTCCACCTACCACACACGTGCTGCGCAATACCGATAAGCCCCCTCCCGGCGTCTACACGTGCACTGTTGGTGAACTTACTGGGACCAGGTGAACTTACTGGGGTTTGAGATTACGTGGCTCTCTGTCGATCGGCAACCCCGAGGATATACTCTTCTGAGACTCCACCCTACCCCACACGTGCTGCGCAATACCGATAAGCCCCCTCCCGGCGTCTACACGCGCACCGTAGGTGAACTTACTGGGGCCAGGTAAACTTACTGGGGTTTGAGATTGCGACTAGGTGCATTTAGTGACCAGGTGAACTTACTGAGGCCAGGTGAACTTACTGAGGGTTTTAGAGCAAACTTAAAGGTTAGCGTGCGGATCAAAGCTGCTTAGATTAGCGGAGGCGAGAGCGACGAGCTCGAAGGAGGGTGGGGCGAGTGGGTGTGAGCACGAGTGGGTTTACGCCGAACTTACTGGGGTTAGAGATTTGGACTAGGTGCACTTACTGACCAGGCAAACTTATATGAAACTTACTGGGATTAGGTGAGCTTACTGGGGCTAGAGATTGGGACTAGGTGAACTTACTGGCCTGCACTTGTCCTTACTACTAATCGGCAGATGTCTGTTTGTTTGTCTTTAATATCCTCCTCCACCTGTGGCGTAAGGAGAATTTCAGGGGCTACCTGGCGTGCCTTCGAATCCTGGCTCGCCGATCGCGTCCGTGCCCTTGGTGGGATCACTGGACGAGGATGGCCGTTCCCCCGCCACGCGACCACAAACAACTCCTGCGCCTGGTCCTCTCAACTTGAGGATCGGCTGTTGCTTTATGATCAAGGATATATCGAAAATAGGAAATCAGGGTGATGTGCGTCGCGGAAAAGGAAGATGATGTCGTAGAGAACACTGACATCATCGGAACGGAGTAGGGTGCCCCTGATAAGGGGGGGCATAGAAGAGGGGTAAGCCTTAGGAGGCGGGAGTTGCCGCCACAGGTCCCTTACCCTGATCGCCGACTGCGGTTGCGATGGAGGACGGTGCCTCATGAATCCTGAGCCTTGCGAGGGCATCCGCCCTCCCGGCGTAGGTTGGCACCTATTCGCCTCCCGGGCGGGCCGGTTGGCAGCCGGAACGTTCGCAGTGGGACGGGGTATGGCCGGGGGGCGAAGACGGAAGGTTATCGGCGAGTTGGTTGTCAGTCACATCGCGGTCGCCTCGTCGCATTGCGACAAGCTTGATGGTCACTCTCCGCCGACCGACCTTTCGGCGCTCCTCGTCTACAGGCCCGTGATTCCGGACTGGCTCCTGTCGGTCCGGCCTGGCTCCCATGCTCGGGAGAGGTCTGAAGTTAGTTAGTTAGTTGTCTTTAAAGGTCGACTGCTAAGACTCTTAGTAAGAGGGGGATGTGTGTGGGGGGCATGAAGGATGTGGGTGGTTTTGTGGGGTAGGAGTTTGTCCCCCGATTCAGGGTAAGGATCAGGTAGGCACGCGAGCCAAACATTGACTCCAAGCCGTCTACGGCTACCTCGCGGACTATTTCCACGACCCGCGTCGGCTCTTTCAGCGCGCCATTCTCACGCCCCGTCGAAACGATGTTGTCGATGCTGACAACGCGCGCATGACCGCGGCCTTTTTTTCCCGAAGACGAGGCGTCGGAGTTCTTTTCGGCCGACTAGGTTGGGTCGGAAGACGACGCCTCGCTCTTTACAGTCGAGTTTTCGACTCCCTGAGAACCAACGGCATGTTGACTTTGATCGCGAGCTTAAAGTCTTCGCAACCTCGACCCGTCGCACGGCCACTGCAACGGTACCAGATACATGATCGATCGTGTCGTGTCACCGAGGCTCCTCCAACCTGTATCCCTTAAGGCCCGCCGACGCCAAACGATCAACAAGAGCCAGGACCAGACGCCCCGCGAGGTCGGCGTCCTCTTGCCCAAGCCCGTCTTCTGTCACGTCCAGCTCTACGTGGCTCTCTGTCGATCGGCAACCCCGAGGATATGCTCTTCTGAGTCGACGACTCCACCCTACCCCACACGTGCTGCGCAATACCGATAAGCTCACTCCCGGCGTCTACACGCGCACTGTAGGTGAACTTACTGGGACAATGTGAACTTACTGGGGTTCGAGATTGGGACTAGATGAATATAGTGACCAGGTGAACTTACTGGGACCAGGTGAACTTACTGGGGGTTTTAGAGTAAACTCAAAGGTTAGCGGCGTGTGCGGATCAAAGCAGCTTAGATTGGCGGAGGCGAGAGCGACGAGCTCGAAGGAGTGGGTGTGAACGCGAGTGTGTTTGCGCCGGACTTACTGGGGTTAGAGATTTGGACTAGGTGAACTTACTGACCAGGTGAACTTACTGGGACCAGGTGAACTTACTGGGGTTAGAGATTGGGACTAGGTGAACTTACTGGCATGCACTTGTTTATCCTAAACCCTGACCAATAAGGTCCCGCATACTTATCTCCGCCCGTCAGGCACAACCCCCCCACATCCTTGCAGTCGACATTTAAACACATCCCTCCTACCCCACAAAACCACCCACATCCTTCATGCACCACACACACACCCCCTTCTTAGCAGTCGACCTTTAAAGACCGGCTTTTTAGGTTCGGTAGACGAGATGCGCCCCCTCCTCAGCGCGACCACAACGCTCGTCGTTGTTCGAGGCTTTGTGAAGCAGGACTTCAAGCTGGCGTCGACGTCCGCGCCAGCGCCTCGATCGGCCCCAAAACGCGCGGCTGTCGACTGGGATGTCGCTACACTATCCGCAAGAACTATTTTCAGTTCCTTTGCGGCTTGGTTCAGCGCTTACAAGGAGCTCAAGCAAGGTCTCGACAAGCGTCGAGAACGAGCTCAAGCAAGGTCTCGAGAAGGTCGACAACCGTCTCGACAAGTTCGAGAACGAGCTCAAGAACGAGCTCAAGCAAGGTCTCGACAAGGTCGAGAACGAGGTCACCAAGGTGAAGCTCGGGCTCGTCCAGTTGGGCGCGAGCCCGACTGTGTTTGGAGCTGCCGATTTCTCAGCCGCGTCCTCGGGCTCTTCAGCTCCACCGATTCCATTGGCCACCAGTAATGGGCAGCGCACTCCCTCCTCCGGCCCCACTGGGACGCCCCCGGGGACCTTGCCAGTTGCCTCTGACGTCAACCCCCAGAACATCGTGGCCCTCCTCGAACACATCAACGCCACCATGAGCGCCATGGACGCGCGCTTGTCGAAACTCGAGGGCTCGTCGACTTCGACAGCGGCGGGGCCCTAGACTAAGGCCCGTTCTCCACCAGATCAAAGTTGCAAAATTTGCTAAGTCCTTTTTTTTGCAACTTTCGCGCACCCGTTCTCCACTGGTGAGGGCAAAGTAGTTAAAAGCGAAATGGTCAAAAAATCAGCCAAGTACTTGGATGACGGCGAGCGGAAGAGGAGGCTCGAGCGGAAAAGGATGCTCGAGGCCGTCTCACGAGTTGTAAAACGTCATCGGCTCATTGCGCTCGTGGTTTGCGACGAGCGGGGCACAGCGGCACGCCGCGGGCCCACGCCACTGCCTGTTGTCCACCTAAACCCTGTGTGTCCGCCAAAAACGTGCGAGCGCACAGCTTTAAGATACACATTTTTTCTGGTCGGGAACGGGAGTTCAGAGGGGCGCAGAGGTCAAGCGGGCGCATATGGGCGCGCAGGTCGGCAAACTTTTTCTTGATCGTGGTGGCGCTGGCGACATGGCCGGGGCTGGGGAACGGAGTGAGATCGGTGAGATCCTCGGGGTTGCCGTCCTTGCTAAGGAGGAGGTTCGTGTCGAGCTCGGCGTCGTCGGGCGTGTTGAAGGTAGCGGCCGCCTTTTTTTTCCAGAACCAGTTCCGGTGTCTTCAGCGTCCGGCTCGACCCGCGTCGCCGTCTGGTCCCGCAAGAGAAAATCGGTCCCCAGCTTGACAAAGTCGTTGACAATCCGCGGGTGGCTGTGCTGGCACGGTCCAGTGCTGAGTCGCAGGAGGTGGCGGCTAATTCGGGCTGATCTGAGAGCGCGACGGCTGCGTCCGTACCGGCACGGCAGGAACACCGAGCGCAGCTGGTCCCCGTATGACCGTGTACGCGGTGTCGGCGCCGGCTTCGTTCCAGTCGTCGTCCTCGTCGTTCGGTGATTCATGCCTCGCCAATCAGTCAGCCAATGCCTGCCAGTTCCTATTCGAGGCGCGCAGCAATCGGCTTCCTTTCCGATTTTTATTTTAGCCCGCCCGCCGCCCTATCTCCGTCTTCAAGGAAGTGTTGTCGGGGCCACGCGGATTATTATCCGGCCTGCTTGGTCATGGGGGTCCGTCCACCCGGGCGCGATCGACCGACCGCAACGCCGACCGCTTCTGTTCTTCCGACGCCCCTCGAGCAATCAACTTGGCGTTTGTTTGTTTGAAACAACGTCGATCGAGTTTGAGGAGGAGTGCCTCGCTAGGGCTCGAAAATATAAGGGCCTGAAAAAAAATCAAAGTTGACGAAATTCTCAGAATTTTGCGGCGAGCTGTGCGAGCGCGCGGCGGAGGCGGTCCCAGGTCGCGGGGAAGGGAAGGCGGAGGAGGCGCGAGAGGGCGGCGAGGCCGGAGCGCGCGTTGGTGCCCGTGACGAGGCTCCACTCGGCGCGGCGCAGGGCATCGTAGTACAAGGCGCGCGCGGTGTCGACGTGGCCTTGGTCTAGGGCAACCAGACCTCTCGTGACGCTCGAAATGGCGAGTTGTCGCTGGCGCCAGTCGTAGGCGTGCGCGATGAAAGAAGCAATGGCGAGGACTACGGCTATCGCCACGAGCACCCTTCGCGCGAAGCGCACCGTCTTGAGCGCGACGACCTTTGGTGCTTTTTTGAGGTCTCGGCGCCAGCGGTGCCTCTTATTATTATTGGGCATCTTAGGAGGGTAAGGAAGATGTGGGTGCTCGAGCAGCAGCAGCGGTCCGAGGCGCCAGCGCTGCCGACAATAACCTCGTACTCCCTTCCTGTGGGGCGTTACGAGGTCGGGCGCAAGGACAAGCCGATCTCTATCGACGAGAAGGCCGTGTCGCGGAACCACGGGTACGTCGAAGTTAAGGAGGACGGGTGCGTCGTCGTCGACAACAACTCGACCTTCAAGACCCGAATCAACGGCGCCGAGATTCCCCCGAAGACGCCGTACCCCTTCGCGTCGGGGGACATCCTGAGCTTCGGGAGCCCCCACGGCAAGGCGGATTTCCGGGCGCGCGACCTGTGTTGGCGGCTCCGCGTACCGTCCGAGCTCGTCGACCGCGCGTCGCGTCTCGGGCGCGTCGTTGCAGAGGACGAGTGGCCCACGCACCTGGTCGTCACCGTTGTCGATTCGTGGGCTCTGCGGTGCGTGCTTCGAGGAGCCGAGGCCCTGCAGCCGGCGTGGGTTGACGCAGTCTTGAATCGACGGAGTCTTTCTGATCCGTTGCCTCGAGACTTCGCCGCAGACCTTCCCCCGCCTGCCGAGCTCCGGCACAAGGCGGCAAGGGTGCTTGGGGGTCGGGTGATCGTCGGGGACGGATCGACCCTCGCCCGCCTCGTGGCCGACCTCAGCCCCGAGTCGATCGTCGACGCGATCGACGACGCGCCTTCGGACGCGCGCGTCGCTAGCATCGCTACTGTCCACCCGGACGTCCCCGTCGTCGCCGACACGCTCCTCGACAGTCTCCTCCACGGCACGCACTTCCCCACGGTCACCATTGCCTCCTTGAGGACATCACCCCAAGACGACGAAGACGACGATCGCACTTGCGACGACGACGACGACGACGTTAAAGTCGCCGACGACATCCCCGCCGCCTCGGGCTGGCTCTCGACGGGCGTTCCTGTCGAAGAGAAGGACGAGGAGGAGCCGGCTGTCTCGCAGCACTCCTCCCAGGCCGTCCTCTTCACGCACAAGCCAGACGAGCCCGCCGAGACCTCGACGCGCGACGACCTCGTCGTCGACAGGAACCCCCCGACAAAAAAGGGGACGTCGAGGAGGAAGGCCCGCGACTTTCGGAAGTTCCGGAAGAACGTGGTCACCTACGCGACAGACACCGTCATCGACTTCACGGCCGAAATCCCCGCCGAAAGCGAGGCCGACAAGGCGCGACGCCTCGAGCGCGAAGCCGCGCGCAAACAGGCCGAGCGAGATGAGGCTTGTTTCGACGACGACGACGACGCGAATAAAACCTCCGCCGCCGCCGCCAAAAGAAAACGAAGGAAGTTGTAGTATTATCTTACTCGCGTTTTTTTAAATTATTCCGGCCGGGGTTTCTCAGCTGCGCGCGGAACAATTAAAAAGCCACCGGGCAGTGTCCTGCCTGGAGCTTCGAATGAATGTCGTCGTCCCTGATTGCGCGTTTTAACAACTGGTGTTTTCGCTGCCCTGGTTCTTCCGAGTCGCTCTGGAAACCATCTTTTTTTCCCCTACATGCCTAGCTTGGATGACGACGCGCGCCGCCGCGACAGATTATAGTAGTGATGTGGCTCATAAATAATGTTCCGAAAGAGGGTGCGAGCGCAGTCAATAATTTCGATTTGATGGCCAGGGTTTCTTGTGTTCTAGTCTCTACCAGCGCCAGACGTGAAGCAGCGAGCGAGCGGATGACTATGCGCTGTGCGGTTTTAGATATCCCGTTTGAGTGCGATGTTTCTCGCAATCCCATTGTTTCCTTCCTTCATGCATGTGTACCGCAAATCAATCACCCGAGAGTCGTTCGGTCAAACTAAATAACTCGAGGAGGCCAGGCCAGGCCAGGCCAGGCCAGGCCAGGCCAACCTAACCCAACGACGCACGGGGCGTAGTCTAGTCCCAGCGCCGCGGGATCAGAGACACCGAGCGTTCAGACGCGAAGAAAGGAGGATCGAGGGCGAGTTGATATGGTCTGTCGCCAGTCGTCGAGCGAGAGGGCACCAGGTCGTCTTTGATAGATTTTGATTTGCGGGGGCCTTGTCTGTCGAAACACAAACGGGGGTTTAGACGCACGCCAGGAGGAGAGCATCCTGGAACCGAGGGAGACCCTGTTCCAGGGCATGCGGGCAACAGGCCAGCTGAGTTGTCGGCGAGAGAAGCCGACAGTCCGGTCATTCTTGCCTTGCGGCAGAACATCTCTTATCAATACACCCGTCGGGAGACAACACCCTGATTACATCATAGTGGCCATAAAGAATTGTAACGTCTTTTCGTCCCGCGTTGGCGCGCGCCCTTTCGACGACCTCGCGATAACCACCAAGAGCTGCGTGGTCGCACACTTCTTTGTCCCAAGGGCACCCATTCGCGCGCGCGCGCCCACTAGAAGAAGACCTCGAAGTAGGTGCCGCCAGCTGACACGTCTTCGTCCCAAAGGCATCCATTCGCGCGCGCCCGCTCGAGGACCTCCGAGCGGACGCAGTACGCTGCCTCGGGAGCACATTTTTTTTTTTTTTCATCCCGCGGACACTCGCGAGAGCGCGCCCACTTCAAGTCCTCGAGCTGGGCTGTTTGGGCGGCAATCGACCACACCCTCGAGAAACGCGAACCGGAAAGGAACCGGTCGATCCACTACAAATTCCCCCTCGAGCTCTTCGTCGCGACGCATCCGCCCCACGCCGCTCGGTCGTTGTCGTCGATCTTGGGATCGTACAAGTTCTCGGGCACCATCATCTCGACGATGGCCGACGTCCAAGAGCTTGGAGATTTCGACGACATGGGTCTGTGATGCGCCTCGAATGCAACAACCTCCGAGATGTCGTCGTCGTGCAAAAAGCAGTAGACCCACGCCTCGTTCGCGTCGACAATTTCGTAAAGCAAACCGCGCTTCGTCTCCAGGTCTTCGCCGATGCCGTTCAGGAGCGCGTCCATGTCGACGAGAGCAATCAACACTCGACGGTGTCGTTCTTCGTCGTCGCGGCTCGCTTTCATCATCGAAAAACTGAATCTGATAACTAACCCGCGAGCGATCAGGTTTAGTTAGAGTAAAGGTGCTGGTGGTTGAAACGAAATGGTGTGGTGGTTGGCGCTTTTGTTCGGCGTCGCAAGGGCCGAGGAGCAGACGTGTCGCGCGGAGAGGTGCGGTCGGCGTGTCCTCCGGGTGTTCGAGAACGGAGCGTCCGAGATGAAGGCGGAGATCGAAATGTCCGAGGCCGCGTGCCAGTCCCGCGCGGCCGTGGACGCTGCCGTGTCGATCGCCGCGTGCGAAAACGGGGCCGCGTGCGAGGCACGAGACGAGTTCGGTCGACCGGCGACGCAGTGCGAGGAGCGGCTGTACGCGGTTCCCCGCGACCGGCGGTTCGTGTTCCCAACGGAATACGTTGGGTTCGAGCGACGGTTGCCGTCGAACGCGACGCTCCGAACCCTCGCGACTTCCCCCCGTCTCTTCGAGATCGAGGGGTTTTTGAGCCAGGCCGACGCCCTACAGCTGATCGAGGACGCCCTCGCGATCGACGACGACGAGCACCGGTTGATGCGAAGCTCGACGGGGCCGAAGGGTTACAATCCGTCGTCGGTTCGAACCTCGGAGAACGCGTGGGTGAAAGACACGAAAACTGCGATGAAACTCAAGCGGCGGGCCTTCGAGGTCCTGGGGTACGACAGGTTCGACGACCAAATGGCGGACGGCCTCCAGGTGCTGCGGTACAACACGAGCAACGCCTACGTCGCCCACCAGGACTACCTCTCGACGCCCCGAGGCGTCGAGAAGGAGGCGATGGACCCGAGCAAGGGCGGCGCCAATCGCCTCGCGACGGTCTTTCTGTACCTCGCGGACGTCGACGAGGGCGGCCAGACTGTCTTCCCGCTGGCGTCGCGGCCCCGTCGTCCCGACCTCGAAGCTTTAGACGCGACGGTTGAAGACGTCGACCTCCGCGACGCCGTGACCCCCGAGAGGAGCTGGCAGCGGTCCATGGTCGACGACTGCTACACCAAGCTCGCGGTCCGACCAAAACTCGCCCGCGCGATCCTCTACTACTCCCAGCACCCCGACGGCACCCTAGACCTCCGCGCCAAGCACGGCGGCTGCCCCGTGCTCCGCGGTACCAAATGGGCGGCCAACCTCTGGGTCTGGAACAAGCCGATGCCCTTCGGGAGCTCCCGGTTTCCCTCCGACAAAACCTCAATTACCGCTGAATTTACCTACCTCGGCACCAGGACCGATCTTTCGATATATTGGGAAGATCGTTCTAAGATGGGGGACATTACTCCGACTCAGCCCGTCCGCCTCAACACCTACGACGGCCACCGTTTCACCGCCAAAACATCTTCCGGTCGACCAATCGCCTCTTTCCAGGTCTCCCTATCCCAAACCTCTTACCGCTTCGACGACGCCGGCCCCCTCCTATAATCATTTCTTCTAGATTCGGGTCTGCCTCCGACGTGGCGACGACGGAAAATGGGATCGATCGGAGGCAAGGACGCGGAAAGTAAGTTTCCGCGACGGCAATAACGTGGCGAGCGCTCGACTCAATAGCTATAGACCTCTCGTTGTTGTACGCAGCGAACTCCACCCGACGCGTCACCGAAAGCCCGAACCACGCTGTGTCCGAGGTGGCGATGGCCAGGCCGTAGAAAGCAACGCCAATCGTGCCGAGAACGCAGCATCCAGGGCAGCACGAGACGCGGTCGTCAACGAGGAGAACGAAGCTCCGGCGTCTTTCTGCGAGTCGCTGGCAGCACGCAGCGGCGTCGATGTCCTGCGTCGTCGCTAGCCACGTTGCGAGCACTTTGACCTCCAAGGACTATGACATCCCTTCGCAACAAACCCCTCGCGCGCACACCATCATGCATGCTTCAAGTACCCGATTTATGTATGACATCATACTTGTTGTTGTGTGACATCATCATACTTCTTGAAGCCGTATCAACCTGGGGGGGGGTATTATCATTACGAACACCACTCAACGAGGGTAAGCAAGCCTAGCGGAGATGGCGAGGTGATCGATCGATCCGCGACTTTTATCGCCGTTGCGTATTATCTCCACATTCGACGACGCATAGGAGGGATGGACCAGTTTACGCCGCGACTTGGCGTTCGGCCCGAGTATCCGCCGCTGCGAAAGATTGTGGTGAAATCATTGAGGCCCTACGTCCGCGACTGCGTTTTTGCAGTGTTGATCCTCGCTGTCGTCAAACCTATTGACCCCGGACGCCTTGGCGAAAGGTTGTGCTTTGCGATTGGCACCGCCCTCGTCCACTCGACGGCGCTGGTGCTCTTGGCGCTCCCACTGAGCGTGTGCGACAGATTCGGCCTGCTTTCGCAATACAAGCTTCCGCGCAAGCCCTCGCAGCTCGCGCCCCCGAGCCTCGTCGCCTCGCTCGTCGGCGAGGTCGCCGTCAGTCACCTCGTCACTACGCCTCTTGCCGCCTATTTATTCTTCCCGATCCTCAAGGCGTTTGGAATGCCTGCCTTTACTGACGTGCCGGTAAACGTCATCAAACATATCGTTTTCGCGCACCTCTGCAACGACCTCGGCTTCTATTGGTCGCATCGCTGCCTCCACACGCGGCTCCTTTACAAGCACGTCCACAAGAAGCATCACGCCTTCGCTGCGACCGTCGCGCCCGCGGCTGAGTTTGCGTCGATCTTCGAGGTTGTCTTCTCCAACATCTTGCCGACCGTCGTCGGCTGCGTGCTCGTCGGCAGCCACGTCCTCGTCTTCTGGACGTGGCTTTTTTTGCGCCTCCAACAGACCTACGAAGTTCACAGCGGCTACGCCTTCTCGAACACCTGGGTTGAGACACCTTCAGTGTCCAGCTACACGCTCTTGTTGTGTCGTCGACCCTCGAGATCTATCCGAGCCAACCTGTCTGCAGGCCGCCACCCTCCTCCTCGCGCAGCCCGAGAGCGTCATCGAGCACGATCATCACCACACCGTCAACCGCGGCACCTTTGGCGCTCTCTGGCTCGACTACCTCTGCGGGACCATGGACGCCTTCGTCGCTGCCGGCGCTTACGACTGCCTCGGGCCTCCCGCTGCGGTTTCCTAACCCTCGTGAATTCGTACTTATCACATCAGCGTCGTGGCAACTTTACTTTCGGCCGTCGGCACTTCCAAATAGTTCGAAAAAAAAATAGCACTAATAATAATGTCCAAGTAAAATAGCTTTTGTAACTGATATTAAATTCATTCTTGACAAACAAAAAGCGCGCTGTTAAAACGGGGAACCGAAGAAACAAGTTACGAAGATCGCGGCGATTCAGGCGGCGCTGCAGACCGAGGGAATCGCGTCGCTGGGCGAGAGCTGCGTCTTGACATACATATCCGGGGCGGGCGTGACCTTGAACATCGTGGCCATATGCTCTGGGGGGAAGTTCATGGTGTCGACCTCGGTGTCGTCGTACTCGGGATAATTGTTCTTCTCAATGGGGTGTTGCCGTTTCTTTGAACTTTGCGCTGGGCCAAAGCCTGTCGTAGTCTTGATGCGCCGCCGTCGAGTTTCTTCTTCCGGACGGGGAAGCTACGTATGATGATTACGAAGGCCTTGAGCACCTACTTGGCCCTGAGTGGCGAGAGCGAAGCGGCATCTTGGTCAGCGTCGTGAACTTAAATTTCCTGCTTCTCCCAAGATTCAGCGATCTGTGCGCAGTCCTTGCTCTCAAAGAGAGAGCATGGTCGCGGTCGGGTATTGGTCGCGGATCGCCAAGTTCGCATGCATCTTTCTCATATCATGGCGCTTGCCGCGAACTCCATTGTCGTCGACGATGAACTGCAGGTATGTATCCATAGTCATCGCCCGAAAATTGGCCAGTTCGATTTGAGCGTCGTATTCCTACCGGAATAACTGTTCATGACGTTCTCGAGGCGCTATTTCCCAACGTTGAGCATCAGAGATGCGACGGCTCGCACACCTCCGCAGTGACTCCACGAAGTGTCGGCATCCGCGAAGTGTCGGCATCCGCTGGCTACTACATCCACGAGCTATCCGCAACCCTCTCAGTGCGTGTGGCTATGTGCATCTTCAATTAATCCGCATCTGCTGTTTCCGTTGGCTCTCCGCTATGTGCATCCGAAGGTCCCCTTGTCGTCGCGGATAATTGCGGTCACGATCCAAATCCGCGGGTCGGATGCGGACTCGGACCGTTTCCGAGAGCTTCCTTGCTGCCGTCGGGCGGCGTCGCGTGCATCACCAGGTTCGACGCGACGCGCTTCGTCGAGGTACCTGGTTCTACGCGTGCAACGAGAGATGCTCTTCGCCGCGCAGGCCAAGGACCAGATTTTGCCGTTGCGCGTCGTCGCGAAGGCCATATCGGACCTCGGTTACGAGCTCGAGCTGGAGTTGGCTAGACCTTCCTCTGGACCGTCCCGTGCTGCGGCATGACCAAAGCCCATTTCGACGCCGACTTTGGACTACGAGCTGGAGCGGCATGAGCGAGGCGTCGTGCGGCCCACGCCGTGCTCGACGAGGCCGGAAAGCCAGCCGCCCCTGGTGTCGAGGGCAGCATCCGCGTCCGCGGGCCGCCATGCTTCAGCGCGTATGAGGACGGTGACTCTTGTTTTTCTTGGCGTAGGCATCGTCGTCGTCGCGGCCCGCGAGCCTCAACCCAGCCTCGCAGACGCCCGTCGCTTTCAATTGTCCAAGTGCCCCGAGCTCCGCATGCCCGGAGCCCGTCGCACTAGTCGACCCCAGGGCGGGAGGTCAAGGAGACCCCGAACGACGACGCGCACATTACCATCGCCGCTTTCGTGCAGAGCATCTGTCGGGCGCCGTGGCCAAGCCAGGCGACAAACTTTCGACCTCGGTTTCGATTCGCTCAATTTCATCGAGCTTCAAGCTCGTCGAGTCTAGGTTGAAGCTTTTGCTCGCGAAAAATCCTATGTTCCGCGATCTCGCCGCCGGCCACCGAGGCAGCGGCGCGGAGCGATGGATCCTTGACATGACGCCCGTTGTGGGCCTGCGCAGCCTCCATTGCATCTTCATCGTTTGCTCACCCGGTACGCGCTTCACTCCCCCGAAAGAAAGCTCGTCATCAGGCAGCTGAATTCCCGGAAACAGGCAAAGAAGGGCGTTCTCTGCAACATGAGCGGTCGATACACCGCGACGAACTGGCACACGGCCATAGTTGTCATGGTGGCAACTCAAATGATGCAGTGCGCATCACCGCGAGCCCGCCAACGTGATGGTCGTGCTTGCCACCTTCATAACTTCCGTCTTACCGCTCCACAACTCAGCCATGCTCCCCATGGTCCCGATCGCGTACGACGACATGCTCCCCGCCATTATTACGGTGATTGTCCTTCTCGTCCAGTTCCGGAACGGGTACTACGGGGGCTCGCTCCAGCGTGGTACCTCTACTCGCAGTGGTATGGCAAACGCGCGTTGCAGAGAATGGCCTTCTCGTGACACTCGAAAGTTTTGCACGGGGAGATGACACGCGACAACAACAACAATAACAACACGAGCCAAAAGTTGCGCGCGAACAATAATAGGCGACGAGGTGTGAGGCAAGACAATGGTAATTAACTGTAGCTCCAGAAGATGGTAATTACTAACGAGCAGTACGGAGTTTTTTCAAAGGCGACTGCTGGGGAAAAAAATGTACCGCTAAAGTAAGGGTATGGTTTGTGGTTTGTGGCCCTCAGCCGTTAAAATCCCGCAAACATCCGGCTTGGCGACGACCATGACTACGCCCCGCATACCCATTTACGCCCTTAAGGACTCCCCTCACGTCCAACGCACCAAAACCTTCAAGCATCCACACGCACTCCCCCCTCTTCGCAGTCGACCTTTAAAAACCCACGAACACCCCCACCACATGCACCCCCCCCCTCTCTTAGCCGTCGACTTAAAAAAACCACCAGCACCATCCAACAGCGCCTGCACAAACCCACACTTAGTAGTCAACGCAACTTAATAACGGTGCGAACTCCGGCCTCGTCTTAGCAGTGGTATGTCGACCTATAAAACCCTTAAAACTTTTGAGATTTTAACTTTTGAGGGCATCCGCCCTCCCGGCGTAGGTTGGCACCTATTCGCCTCTCGGGCGGGCCGGTTGGCAGCCGGAACGTTCGCAGTGGGACGGGGTATGGCCGGGGGGCGCAGACGGAAGGTTATCGACGAGTTGGTTGTCAGTCACATCGCGGTCTCCTCGTCGCATGGCGACAAGCTTGATGATCACTCCCCGCCGCCCCACCTTTCGGCGCCCCTCGTCTACAGGCCCGTGATTCCGGACTGGCTCCTGTCGGTCCGGCCTGGCTCCCATGCTCGGGAGAGGTCTGAAGTTAGTTAGTTAGTTAACACCCTTAATTAACAGGTCGACTGCTAAGAGTGGGGGTGTGCATGGCTTTGTGGATGCTTGTAGGTTTTGGTGCGTTGTGTGGGGACATGAGGAATGTGCCTAAAGGGCGTAGATGGGTATGCGGGGCCTAGCCGGGCCGCTTGACAGGCGAGAGAGGACGGGCCCCGCCCGTAGGTGGTACGCATGCTGCCGCCGGACGCATGTGCGACGAAGTGTGACGTCCTGCTGGGCGCGGGCGGCCTGGGTTGGGCTGCCCGAGGCGGCTACGTGGCTGAGGGCGGTGAGGGCACAGCGCGCCCGGCCTAATGCGTTGGCGATCCCCCAGTCGCGGTAGATGCGGCGAGCTTGGACGGCCTTGGCCAGCTTGGGCCGCCTTGGCCTCTGTGATGTTGGCACAGCCACTTTCCACCCAGGTCCGCGCGGCGATGCGCTCTGCGCAGGTTTTTGATTAACGGCCCCGCAAACAGCATAATTTTATATCCCTCTCTCACCTTCCTCAACTTCTTGCGGACGCAGAAAAGTTGCGGTTAGATGATGGTGTTCATGGCCGGGGGGCGAAGACGGAAGGTTATCGGCGAGTTGGTTGTCAGTCACGTCGCGGTCTCCTCGTCGCATTGCGACAAGCTTGATGGTCACTCTCCGCCGACCGACCTTTCGGCGCTCCTCGTCTACAGGCCCGTGATTCCGGACTGGCTCCTGTCGGTCCGGCCTGGCTCCCATGCTCGGGAGAGGTCTGAAGTTAGTTAGTTAGTTAGTTCATGTCAGGCTCCCCTCCCTCGCGGCGGCTTGCTGGGCGTCGGAGGACCACTAAAGTCCGCGGATATGCATCGTAAGCTACATAGCTCACGTGCGAGGTTTGTTCGCTGGGTCCTGAAGTTCGGAACGAGTACAAGGCAGCTCATCGCACAGTCGTGGCCAACGCGATGTTCATCGTTGACAAGCACGAACGGCGAGCTTATCGGATGCGTAACCGCCTTCCGTTCGATCGATTCGCGGCGACGATCGCGAGTCGAGGCGGCGGTTCACTTCCTTGAGCACGTTCTGCGCTTCATCCACATCTAGGCGGCCCGCGGAGGGTTGCGTTGTCAGGTAAATCTTCGCAGTCGGCAAGCGCGACCGTCTGGCCGATGGTCCAGTCCTCAAAGGTCACGCGATCGTCATGGTCTTCCAACACGAGTCTCTCGCATCGTCATGGTCTTCCAACACGAGTCTCTCGCATACATCACTCGCCCGACTTCCCCACCGTCGTTCTTTACCCTTTCGCTCACGCACCGCCTCCGTTGTGAACCATTCATTTTCCCGCTTTTTCATCTCGGCATTGAGTTGGGCCATGATATGGCTTGCATGGCGACCGTGACCGACAGTCGTCGTCCGCGCCATCGCCACGAACGGTGGACGACCTGGAGTGTGGCAAACCGCTGTGAAAAACGACCTTCGGTCGGTCGCTCTCGGGACCACAAAATAGTTAAAAGCTATGTTTTTGTGGTAGTTTACAAATGTATACATGGCCGCAATCAACTTGGCGAAACTTTTGTGGAGTTGGGGGGTCTAGTTTGAAATTTCCACATCGATTTAGTGGACGGACAAGGCGTGGAAGGAAGGATATCCGTCGAGACGACGTGATGGGGGACCAGTTTACGCCGCGGCTTGGTGTTCGGCCCGAGTATCCGCCGCTGCGGACGATTGTGTTGAAATCATTGAAGCCCTACGTCCGCGACTGTTTTTTTGCGTTTTTGATCCTCTCCGTGGTCAAACCCATCGACCCCGGGCACCTTGGCGAAAGGCTGTGCTTTACGCTTGGCACGGGCCTCGTCCACTCGTTGGCGCTGGTGGTGACGGCGCTTCCACTGTGCGTGTGCGACAAATTCGCTCTACTTTCGCAATTCAAGCTTCCGCGCAAGACCTCGCAGCTCGCTCCCCCCAGCCTTCTCGCCGCGCTCGTCGGTGAGGTCGCCCTCAGCCACTTCGTCATGGTACCACTCTCCTCTTACCTCATGTACCCGATGGTCAAGGCGTTCGGAATGCCTGCCTTCACCGACGCTCCCGTCAATATCGTCAGAGACGTAGCCATCGCGCATCTCTGCAACGACCTCGGCTTCTACTGGGCGCATCGCTGCCTTCACTCGCAGCTCCTTTATAAGCACTTCCACAAGAAGCATCACGTCTTCACTGGGACCATCGGGCCCTCGGCCGAGTTTGCGACGGTGATTGAGGTCATCTTCTCCCACATGTTGCCGACCTTCGTTGGCTGCGTGGTCGTGGGCAGCCACGTTCTCGTCTTTTGGACGTGGCTTTTTTTGCGCCTCAAGCAAACCTTCGAAGAACACAGCGGCTACGCCTTCGCGAACACCTGGGTTATACAGTGTCCAGTGATACGTGGTTCTTCTTGTTTTCGTTGCAAGGTCCGGCCGCTAATTCAAAGCCTATCTGTCCGCAGGCCGACACCCTCCTCATCGCACAGCCCGAGAGCGCCATCGAGCACGACCACCACCATGCCGTCAACCGCGGCACCTTCGGTGCTCTCTGGCTCGACTACCTCTGCGGGACGATGGACGCCTTCGTCGCCGCCGGCTTCTACGAGGGCCTCGGCCCTACATCGGCTGGATCGTGAGTGTGGTGAATCATCTGCAGTCACGAGATAAGTGTGGCAACCCCCGCGTGTCGCGCTTCTACCAGAACAGCAACCGCGAAGGCCGGACTGATGTCACGGAGCTATCCGCTCTATTGCTTCTTTTAAGTAAGTAAGGGACCAAAACCGGGTCTGCTGCGTCGAGTCATGCGAGGTCGCGCCAACGTTGTTCAGGACGCCAACGAACCCATCTATCATGCTCAAGGATTGTCGGCCGGGCGCATGCATGCGATAAATTGCAAAGTAATAGGGGTGTGCGCCATACACGCACGAATTGGGTTTTTTGGCCAGCCCTCCCTCCAAGACAAAACTCTTGATACCCCACAAACCCACCCACATCCTTCATGCTCCCCACACACACACCCCCCTCTTAGCAGTCTTCTTAACTACTAATCGACAGATGTTTGTCTGTCTGTCTGTCTGTCTTTAAATGTCGACTAAGAGGGGGGGGTGTGTGTGGGGAGCTGTCTGTCTGTCTGTCTGTTTGTCCCTCGATTTAGGGTAAGGATCAGGTAGGCGCGAGAGTAAGGATCAGGTAGGCGCGAGAGCCAGACAGTGATCCTCCAAGCCGTCTACGGCGACCTCGCAGACTATTTCCACGAGCCGCGGCGGCTCTTTCAGCGCGCCATTCTCACGCCCCGTCGAAACGATGTTGTCGATGCTGACAACGCGCGCATGACCGCGGCCTTTTTTTCCCGGAGACGAGGCCACTGCAACGGTACCAGATACATGATCGATCGTGTCGTGTCACCGAGGCTCCTCCAACCTGTATCCCTTAAGCCCCACCGACGCCAAACGATCAACAAGAGCCAGGGCCAGACGCCCCGCGAGGTCGGCGTCCTCTTGGCAAAGCCCGTCTTCTGCCACGTCCAGCTCTACGTGGCTCTCTGTCGATCGGCAACCCCGAGGATATCCTCTTCTGAGTCGACGACTCCACCCTACCCCACACGTGCTGCGCAATACCGATAAGCCCCCTCCCGGCGTCTACACGCGCACGGTAGGTGAACTTACTGGGACCAGGTGAACTTACTAGGGTTAGAGATTGGGACAAGGTGAACTAAGTGACCAGGTGAACTTACTGGGACCAAGTGAACTTACAGGGGTTTTTAGAGTGAACGCAAAGGCTAGCGGCGTGTACGGATAAAAGCGGCTTAGATTGGCGGAGGTGAGAGCGACGAGCTCGAAGGAGAGTGGGGTGAGTGGGTGTGAGGTGAGCACGAGTGGGTTTACGTCGAACTTACTGGGGTTAGAGATTGGGACTAGGTGAACTTACTGACCAGGTGAACTTACTGGGACCAGGTGAACTTACTGGGGTTAGAGATAGGTGAACTTACTGGCCTGCACTTGTCGACATTTAAAGACAAAACTCTTGAGGAGGGAATAACTTCAAGGTGTTAAATTGAAGTTCGGCGGTCGCAGCGGCGGTGCTCGTCGCCATCATGGGGGATTGGCTGCGTGGTGCCCGTCCGAGCGCAGGCGCTAGAAGAAGAGCTGCGGATTTCAAGGCGTCATCCTCGGGGGCTGCGCGCGTGGTCGCCGGCGTCTACGTCCTCGACGTGCAGGACGCGTTGAGCGGTCGAACTGCGCGACGAAGAGCAGAGAGGCTTGTGCCGGACGGCGCTCGTGCTGCGAACGTTGTGGACGAGCAGCGCGAATAGAAGCATGCCGCACGCACGCACCGGAGGGCGCGGCGCGCGTCGTCGCGTCCTGGGGGCTCGGGGACTTAAATTTGAAGATGATGCCGTCGTCGACGCACGTCGGCGGCAAATAGCGCGGCCTTCTCGCTCGGGCGGCGTCGCGTTGGTCACCAGGGTTGACCCGCCCCGCCTGGAGCTCTTCGCCGCGTAGGCCAAAGATCGTATTTTGCCACTGCGACGACTCGTTGCAACCGCGGCGGCACACCTACGCCACGCCTCGTACTGGATAGGGTTGGTATTCTAAACGACCCAGCCACAAATTGTCGACCTCGGCTTTTGATATTCGTTCATCATCCGCGACCTTCAAGCTGTGATGCTCCCCGGAAATAAAGGTGCCAGCGACCCTCCTCGCAAAATCCTACGCACGCGGCGAAGCGACGGATGCTCGACGTGCGTTGCCTCTTCTTCGGCCTTGGCGGTACGACATTCTTCATTCCCCCAGAACAACAACAAATCATCATGAGTTGTTGTCAGCGATACGAACGGGCACCATGTTCGTCGTGGTGGTGGCGGCGATGCAACTAAACCGCGAGCCCGCTAACGACATGATCGCCAAAAACTTTTTTACTTACATCAGTACGTGGCCATGACTCGGGTCCCAAACAACGAGACACACAACGCGGTGATGGGTGCATTGTCTGGTGCAACTTCGTCCGCCACGCCATCGACGCATCTATTGGTTACGTTGCGCTCCGCTTTGTCGTGCCTCTGTGCGCGGTCGCTTCTTCGCCAATTGCCGGCAAACCTCCGCGCCTTTATCATGCCGCACTTTCACGTCTGGGGCCAGTCACAAATGCCGATTGGACATCCATTGCGTTCCTCGGGGCATTCCAGCTTACCCTCGACGATGTGCTCGATGTCATCGGCGCGCTCCAATTCCCGCCACCTCGAGAGCGAATCATCAGCGCTTCGACAGACACAATCTCTCTTTTCCCTGTCTGGAAGACCGCTCTGTCGATCCTGGACCGGCTACTGCCGGCCCAGCCTGGCTCCCATGCCCGGGAGAGGTCCGAAGTTAGTTAGTTAGTTAGAAGACCGCACCACGTTTGCGTCCTCCACAACATGCCGATGTTATTCTCGATCTTCGGGCGCGAGACTCTTCTGTTTTGGCGCGATTCGTCTTCTCCCACAAGCTCCTGATCTCCTTCGTGCCGTTCGCCTATGCGCATATATATTCTTCTTCTACTCGTACATGCTCGTCATTCACCAAAACCTAATCTCCATCTTTCGCGACGAATTCAAACTCTTCCAAAAAAATAGTTGCTCGCCCTCCAGCTACGAGAAGATCCACGACGAGCGATGCGCGATTCCCTGCGGCGGGACGAGCATCCTCGTCTTTTGCAAATACCATCATTGCAAGCCGCCATGCATCTCCGACCCTTCAATCAGGATCCTTACCAACCAAAACCCTTTTTTGCTACCCAGCCCCCTCTGCTGCTTGCGTCGCGTCTGCTGCGCCGCCGCCTGTGCTCAAACCTTTCGGTGACATCGAAACGGCCGAACATAAAACGCTCGCCTAACCCTGCACCATCCTCGGCGACGACGACGCCGAAGCAAGCCCTATCTAGGATGCCCAGAGAAGTCGACGTCGTCGAGATAATAATAATACTTTACGGGACGATGCTTCCCACGCTTCCGTTGATTTACAGACGCGGCGTTCTTCTGCTCCTCCCCTTGCTCGTATTATAGCTCCGGCGCTGCTTATAACCTCGTGCGCGGTCGTTTGCCAGCGGAGCAGCTTATTGACATGCTTCTTGCTTGTGCTGTTCATTTGATCACACTAACGACACACACGTGAATATCTTGGGTTCTCGCGAATTACTGCATCTGTTGGAAAGAGCCCCAGGATGATAATAATATTTTGATTTGTAGAGAGACACACACGCTAGCTAGCAGCGGAGTGAGGAGGTGGCGCGGAGCGAGGAGGAGTTTGTCCACGAGAGGGAGGAGCGGGTGCCCGCGTCGTACTGGTCGAGGTCATTCAGTTGAACTTTGAGGGTGGCCCGCTGCACGGGGAGTGGAGCGTGTGTGCGGGTGGTCCAGGTGCACCAGTCAGGGGGGACGGCCATGTGGTCGGCCTTGACGCCGCGCTCGGTAAGCTTGGCCTGGAGGCGAAGGACGTGTCGTTTGATTTCGCGGGCGTCGCGCTGGAGTTCTAGGAGGATTGGTGCGAGAACGGCTCGCACGTGGTGGTCGAGGTCCTCGCGGAGCATCGCGCGTTCTGGTTGGGTGAGCGTGTCGCTGGTTTTGGTTTGGTGGTGTCTCGCGAGAACTTCTTTGACGATTGGGGTCGCGTTGTCGCGCAGGCGGTTCAGGGTGCGGTCGCGGTGCGCGGGGGTTGCGCCGATCAAGTCCAGAGCTCGGCGCAGCTCGGGAAGACATTCCCAATCTCCGCGATCGCCGCTGGCGATAGCTTCGCCGATACGGGCGTATGCCGTCGAGCGCTCGACCGCGCGGACCTCCGAGGGCGTTGCCCCCTCCGGGAGGCCCAGACTCTTGCGTCGCGCGGCCTCGGCGGCCTCCTCGACATCGGCGCGCGCGAGCTTCGCCGCAATGGTCTCCAGTTCGTGCGGCTCGAGCTTGCCAAAAGTGTTGTGTGGTACCAACGACGACGACGACGACGATGATGATGACGACGACGGTCCGCGAGAAAAAGAAGAAGAAGACCTTGATAATAATATCTTGGGCGGGGGCTTCTTCGGGGGGGGCGGGTTCCGGCGCCGCGGGCGGTGGATCGCCTTCAGCGCGGTTTGCAACGCCTCTGTTTCGACGCGCTTCTTCTTCGAGGAAGACATGTCCTCCTTGGATCTGCTCAGCGCCGCTGCACGTCCTTTCCACGTCATTATTCAATGAAACTACGTGGTCAGATATAATTGAAGAGCCCTTCAACCAACCATCTGCTCACCATGATCCTCTTCTGGGTCGCGTACGCGCTGCGGCGTCCGTGGACGTCTGTGGCGTCGACCGCCGACAGGCTGCAGGAGGAGTGCCTCGACTCGCTGTCGAGGCTGGCTTCCGCGCTCGGACACGCCAAAATTGAACACATCGAGCACGTCGCCGTCCGTTCGGTGTCGTCGGCGAGCGTCGAGCTAGAAGTCATCACGTGCGAGGACGACAGTTGTGTGTCGCTCATGGTGCCGCTGGATCTTCCCTCGAGCTGCGAGGGTGACGACGACTTCGACGAGTGCATCGTCGCGAACGTTCGCGAGTTAGACGAAAGCGTCTCGCGAAGTTTCGATCGCCGAGACTTGCTGCCGCGCACCAAGACGAGCGCGCGCTTCGTGACGTACGACCTGCGCGACAGGTCGCTTCCGGACTGGTGGGAGGAGCCCGTCGACGACCTCAAGCGGGCCTGCGCCGACACGCGCGCGGTGCTAAACGATTTCCACGAAGACCTTCTCCCGCTCGCAGAGTCTCGCTGCGGCCGGCCCGTGCGCGCGGCGCGCGTCGACGCCCTCGGGCCCAACGGTATTCTTCTGACGGCTGTCGACCGCGACGACCCGATCCACATCGACTGTCCTTTTCCCCGCGCCTGCGCGGACCCCCGCGATCTCCAGGCCCTCGTCCTCGCCGCCCTTGCTCCTCCTCCTGAGGAGGAGGAGGAGCTATCATGATGTGTTTTTGTGTATCCATATATAACAATACTACAACGAGGGTGCATCCTCCTCCTCTTCGTCGTCGTCCATCTGGTCGTCGCCCGTGTCGACGGCGGGAATGTAAAAGGTGAGGTCTGCCTGGTCGTTGTTCAAAATCACGTGGAGGACGAGGGCCGTGTTCTCGACCGCACAGCATGCGATCGAGGTAAAGGGGAGCGCGTAGGACTGGAGGCTCTGGGCGAGCTTTCGCGAATCGACGCGAAGGGAGACGCTCGCGTCTACGGGAACCTCCTCGTTCTGGAGCGCGAGGTCGGAAAAGAATGTCTTGATAACGGCCGCTTCGGTGTGAACCTTGAGCGACAACCGACCTTTGGCCTCGATTTTCACGTCAACGTACCTCGCGTTGCCCTTGACGCGGTCGCCGACAGCCCTCAGCCTCTCGACGACCGTACGCGCGAGCCTCGACGGCGGAAGCTCCAGGACGAGATCGGGTCTCGGAAGGTCGGGCGGCTGGTGCGGCCCCACGTCCTCCTGCCGCACGACCCGCACCGGGACCTGGTGCGAGACGTGCGAGACGGTCGTACCTTCGAACTCGACGCACAAACACGCCTGCCGTCGCTTGGCCAGCTTCACGTGCGCCACCGCGGCCGCCTTGGCCGACCCGAGGCACCGCGCCAGGGGCTCGAGGGGTACGATCAGGTATATTTGATTCTCGGCACGACTCGTCACCTCAAACTCCTTGAAGGTCGACGCGCGGATATCGGCGAAGGCGAGCATGTCGTCGGTGGCGCCCGCGATCACGGCGATCGACATGCCCGAGGCGGAGAGGATCACGCACGCCTTGCGCTTCTCTCGCTTCCCGCCCGACTCGAGCCGCTCCAGCATCGCGAACACCCCGTGGACCACGCCGTGGTTGTCGTTCGACACGACGGCGCGGAACCGCATGATGATGATGATGATGATGATGCACAGGGTTCCGGAACCATCGAGTGTCCCGGGACATCATCCGGGTTCCGGAACCTTCTTTGGACGATCGGCTGCATCGCTCGCCAAAAAAAATCTGATCTGAGATCGCGTCTCGATCGTTTTTCAGTATTGTGGTGTGTGCGTTCCCGCTTGTTTATTTATTTATTATCGGCGGAAAAGGGAGACACGCCGATGTTGTTTGGTTTTGATACAAAAAGAGGGGAGCGGCCCCCGTTATTCTGGGGAAACGTACATACGCAGTCGTGCACAGTAAAGGTCGCGCACCGGATCAGTCAGTAGCCGAGGGACATCAAAAAGGTAAGCGCCGTTGTTGGTGGTGGCCTTCGACGAAGGTTCTTCGTACCGAATCGCGTCTTCTTCGTAGGTCGCCGAAACTACCAAACAGCAGAAAAAATGGCTCGTACCAAGCAGACGGCGCGCAAGTCGACAGGCGGGAAGGCCCCGCGCAAGCAGCTCGCGACCAAGGCCGCGCGCAAGTCGGCCCCGACGGCGGGCGGCGTCAAGAAGCCCCACCGCTACCGTCCGGGCACGGTCGCGCTCCGCGAGATTCGCAAGTACCAGAAGTCGACCGAGCTCCTCATCCGCAAGCTTCCGTTCCAACGCCTCGTCCGCGAGATCGCCCAAGACTTCAAGACAGACCTCCGCTTCCAGTCGACAGCCATCCTCGCGCTCCAGGAGGCCTCGGAAGCCTACCTCGTCGGTCTCTTCGAGGACACGAACCTCTGCGCGATCCATGCCAAGCGCGTCACCATCATGCCCAAGGACATTCAGCTCGCCCGGCGCATCCGCGGCGAGCGCGCTTAGGCCTCCAGCTCGCGCCGTCTTTTCTTCTCCTCAAGGCAAGCAAGCTTGCGCGCGCTCCCAAACTCGTCCACATCACGATCCACCCCCCACGAACGCGTCTCTTTTTTTTTTTGCTCCACGTCGCTGAGAGCGCACTTCCTTATTTGAATGATTGATACCTCCCCAGGACCTCCCCGATTCATCAACATATTGATCAGAACTTTGTTTTCCCTGAGACGCACGTGGGTGGTCCCCTTTTTATTCATCATCGTATTTATAGTAAGCAAGCTTCTTTGTCCGATCCTCTGTTGGCTTTTTTTCCTCCCCTCCTCCTTTTGCGATTATTTTTTATGCTAAAGTAAAGCTCGACGATCGTTCTCTCTTCTCGAGAGAGAAAGGCGCGCCTGCGCTTTCCCCTCGTAGAGGGGGGGGTCATGACTCTCCTTGCTTACCCTAAATCAAGCAGCAGAAAACTCTCCATCCGTTGTTATAGTCGTCGTCTTCTGTCGGCCGGCCGGACCCCCTCTCGTTTGAACTCTCTTTTAACGGAATTGGCGGAATTTTCGGTATGTGTGAACGAACATGTATGTCATAAAAAAGCATACTGGAAAAAAAAAATAAAGTTAGCGCCACCGAACACACGTAGATAGGATCGTAATTTGCCTACAAGTTCCGAAACGAAGAAGAAATGAAAGGAGCATGCGGCAGCGAGGAGGTCGGGGAGGCGCCGGCGATCGGCACGGTGGAGCGCGCGCACGACCTCATCAAAGAGCGGAAGCTGCGAGACCGGCTGGGTGACTTGCTGTGCTGGGGCGTGACGCCGCTCGTCGGCGGTGCCCAGGCGCGGCTGGTCGCGGTGGTGGAGGGTGATCGGTGGATGCGCGTGACGACCGCAGGGGCGATCGAGGTGTCATGTCCTCCGCCGCGGCGGCCGCCGACGACGTTTGCGGAAGAGTTTGATCGGTTCACGATGTCGCGCCCGGCGTGGCAGGACGAGAAGTCGTCGTGGGTTTTCTGGAAGCAGCACGAGGCCGGGGAGAGGATGCTGGTGGTGCGGCGGAGCTTAGGGAGGTGCTCGGTGCTCGCGCCGGCGACGGTCCTCAAGTACGTCGCGAACGTGTGGAGCGGCGAGCGGTCGCGAGAGTCTATCGACGCTTTAGCCTTCGCGCGAGACCATCGCCCGCTCGAGCAGCGCGTCTTGGACAACGAGGGGGGGCATCCGGTGTCTCTGCTCCGGGAACTGGCGGGCCTAACGAATCCCGACGACCTCGACGATCTGTGGATCCGGAAGAAAACGAAATGCGGCTTGAAGCATGCGGCAGACGTCGAGGCAATAATAGAAAAACTCATCACCACAAATCTCCCCGCCCTCGTCCTCAACGGCGCCTCCGAGGCACGCGGTGCTGCCGTCCTCCTCGGGTACCGGAGGGACAATGGGGAAGTCCACTTTTTGCTTCAGCAGTGGTGGGAAGAAGATCATTTCGTAGAGGTTCCGAGCCACGACCTCGCGGCCGCGGAGGCCCGCGTCACCTTCCTCGACAAGCACGTCACCTCCCTCCAGGTTATGGGACGCCCCCGCCGCCGCACCATTTCCGCCGACTACATCGAGTCCAACGACGTTCCCGAGACTTCCTATAATCAGTAATTCGAGTATTATTAATGCCGAAATCAGATTTCGACGAAAGTAATCTAATCATGAACTGACTTTTTATGAGGTCGGTCGGTCGGTCGCTATAGGCGGTTTCTTGGGATCGGTGTGTCGTGGCGCGATACGACGACGTCTCTGTGCAGCGACGACGTCGTCGCTCGATGCGGCGGGGGTGCGGGGTTTTCAAAAGATCAGAAGAGGCGACTCGGACGGATGTTGTTCGCTCTCGGTGGTGCAGCGAGTAAACTCGGAGGGTAGGGGCCCACGGGCGCTATGTGTCCCAAGGAGGGCGGGAAAATATCTCGGAAGCGGAGAGGAGGGAGCGCCTAAAAGGGTAAGATTTCGCACGCCGAAAGCAAGGGAAGGAAGCAAGCGAGACGCGCGACGATGATGGGAGACAACGCCAGAAGACAGACAACCAAGCTGCATAAACAGCGGTGAATGGTGAAAAAAATTCAGTCAGCAGCTCAGCGACGCGTGCCACCGCCTGACGGATGGACGGACGATTGTGGTGGTGGTGGCGACGACAGGATTGAGTCAGAGCGACATTTTGGAAAGAACCCTTTTGGCGCGCGTTAGTTGTTTTTTTTTGACCTCGTCATCATCTCAACGACAATGGCTGGTGGTTGAACCTACAACAAGTTATGTCTGCCAAGATAGCGTTTCGGCCTACGGGAGTGACACTTTCGCGCGACCAGCGCACAATCCCACGCCAAGTTTTTTTTTTTTTTTTATGTGTTGTGAATGAATGAATAAATACTAACTAACTAACCCCTGTGGCAAAATGGCGAGCGATATTAGGGCCCTGGCGGCGATGCCGGACCCCTACGCGAAGGAGGGCTTCCTCGAGAAGCAGGGCCGCGGTCGGACCTTCAAGAGGCACACCCCCTGGCAGCTCCGCAAGTTCCAGTGAGGAGGTTTCGAGTGTTTGAGCGACCTCCGAAACCTTAGGTTGGACCCTGCGAAACGAGAGCTCGTGTATTCGGCCGACGGGCACACGCGGGGGTCGGTGAGCGTGGCGGGGTGCGTTGTGGCAAAGGAGCCCGCGAAACGGTTCGCCTTCAGCCTGACGCTCGTCGCCGGCGACGTGTTGCTGTTGTGCGCGCACGACGAGGCGGACCGGCTCGAATGGATCGCGGCGATCGAGAGCAGCGCAAAGTGGGACGAGGTCCAGGCCGCCCGGAAGCAGCTGGGGGACGAGGAGCGCGCCGCCAGGGAGGCGGCCGAGCTCGCGCAAAAGCAGGCGGCAACCGATCGCAAGGAAGCGGCCGTGCGACGGGCTCGAGAGGCGCGCGAAAAAGCGCTCGAGGCGACGCAGAAGGCCCGCGCGAGAATAAAGGCCGACGCCCCGGCAACCTCCTCCGAGGATGCGAACGACGTCCTCGCGACCGCCGTGAACGCCGTCGCGGTCGCCAAGTACGAGGAGGGGTTAGCCCGGAAGGAAGCGAGCGTCGTGACGAGGGGGACCGGTGCGGCAGCTAGTACCGCCACCACAAAGGAGGAGGAGGAGGAGGAGGCGCCGCCGTTGGTGGGGACGACGCTGCAGGCGGAGCTGGACAAGGATGAGATGAAGCGCGGGATGAGAGACGCCCGGGAGCGGGCTGCGCGCGAGCAGGAAGCCGCGCGGCTCGAGGCCGCGGCGGCGCGCGCCGCCGAGGAAGCCAAGCTCGAGGCGCGCGCCGCGGACATCCGGCGGCACCGCGACTTGGCGGCGGACAGGTCCACGAAGGAGGCCGCGGCTCACGACGCCCTCGAGAAGCAGACGATGGTGCACAAGAGGGACAAGGGGGAGTTCGACACGCGGCACAAGGAGATGAACGACCTGATCCACCTGGGGGACGCCGAGGGGGGCGCGGCCTCGACGATCGAGGACAAGCTGGACCGCATCCGCCGCGACAAGGGGAAAGTCCACCACACTGCGCGGGTCGTCGCCCCGAAAGACCCCTACCCCGAGGACGAGGGCTGGCTTTGAAGTTTGATGATGATGTATAGACTGCTCCGACGCAACAATAGACTGCGACGCTCCGTTCTTCTGAGCCGATGGCGGC
Organism: Chrysophaeum taylorii; assembly: GCA_029834535.1. Taxonomy (NCBI): domain Eukaryota; class Pelagophyceae; order Pelagomonadales; family Pelagomonadaceae; genus Chrysophaeum; species Chrysophaeum taylorii. The sequence continues at coordinate 109,666 of JAQMWT010000166.1, forward strand.
GGGCGCCGACGACGGCAAGGTCCTTGTCGTCGTCGTCGTCGTCGTCGTCGTCCCGGCAGGTCGGGAGCAAGTGCCCCAAGTGCGGGAGCATGGCTCTCGTGTTTGCGCGGACGGGGGCCCCGAAGACGGACGAGTCGGCGTTCTACTGCTCGGTGTGCAGCGGTTGGTACGTCGTGAGCGGGCTGGCCGGCGAACCCCCCCCGGAGAAGCAGATTCTTACCCCCCGGGAAATCTACGCCGGGCTCGACGAGCACGTCGTGGGCCAGCGCGACGCCAAGACGGCGTTGGCCGTGGGCGTCCACAATCACTACAAGCGAATGCTCGCGCGCGACATAGAGCTCGACAAGTCGAACATCATGCTCCTCGGACCCACGGGCTCGGGAAAGACGCTCCTCGCGAAATGCCTCGCGAAGCTCGTCGACGCGCCGTTGGCCATCGTCGACGCGACGAGTCTGACGCAAGCGGGCTACGTCGGCGACGACGTCGAGTCGATTCTCCACAAGCTCTACGTCGAGGCCGACGGCGACGTCTCGCGCGCCGAACGCGGGATCGTCTACGTCGACGAGATCGACAAGCTCTCCCGGAAATCCGGCGAAAACGTCTCGATAACGCGCGACGTCTCGGGCGAAGGCGTGCAGCAGGCCCTCCTCAAGATCTGCGAGGGCGCCGTCTGCGCCGTCCCCAAGGAGGGCGGCCGCAAGAATCCCCGCGACCGCGACACGATCCAGATCGACACCCAGCACATCCTCTTTATCTGCGGCGGCGCCTTCGACGGCCTCGAACGCATCGTCGCCAAGAGGGTCGAGAGAGGCTCGATCGGCTTCGGCGCCAATCTCCGCCGCGCCGAGGTCGACCGCCTCGACGACAACCGCGTCCTCGACGACCTCCTCTCCAAGGCCGAGACGGCCGACCTCGTCTCCTTCGGCCTCATTCCCGAGTTCGTCGGCCGCTTTCCCGTGGTCGTCGCCGCCAATCGTCTCTCCAAGCAGCAGCTCGCCGATGTCCTAACGCGGCCAAAGCACGCCATACTCAAGCAGTACCGCTACTTGTTCAGCCTCTCGGACGTCGACCTCGTCATCACCGACGCCGCGATCGACGAGATCGCCACGGCTGCCCTCAATCGCGGCACCGGGGCCCGCGCCCTCCGCGCCATCCTCGAAAAGCTTCTTCTCGACGCCATGTTCGTCGCCCCCGACCCTGACGTCGTCAAGGTCGTCCTCGACGCCCCGGCTGTCCGCGGCGACGCTCCCATCACCATTCATCGGGGGGACGCCGCCCTTCCCCGCCCGCCCCCTCTGGACATTCCCCCTTACGACGACGCCGCCCCCGCCGACGACGACGACGAAGACGACGACGAGAAAAACCCCCGCCGCTTCGCCGCCTACAACTTTTAATTATTATTATGTGTGACTCGTTACCGTTCGTTACCCCACCACTAGGTTTTCTCTCGGAACTTGCTGTGCCCAAGATTCTTTTTTTCGGGTTGTGGTGTACTTCTTCTTGTCGGAACATATCATCATCATGCTGATGCGAACGACGACGACCTGGTTGCTGCTGGTGGCGTTGTGTGCGGCGGCGGCGGCGGCGGCGGCGACGAAGCCCAGCAATCGGTCGCCCTATCGCGGCGTCGAGCGCCTTCTCGAAGAAGAAGAAGAAGAAGTAGAAGTTCACCTCGACGACTTCGAAGAAGACTTCGAAGAGTGCGAGCACGCGTGCGAGACTTGCGAAGAGAGGCACTGCAGAAACCTGTGGCTCGAGAAACCAAGGGGCCGCCACCTCACCATCGCCGAACTCACTTGGACCCAGAACGTCTGCATCGTTCTGCTTTTGGCGCTCCTCACGCTGTTCGCGCGCTGTTACTACGCGGCGCTCGGAATCGCCAAAAACTACGAACTCAGGCACCACGAAGATCTACGCCAGGTGGAACGGGGCAAAAGCGAAGCCATCCTTTTGGACGCCGAGCGCGAACGCGCGCGTCCCAAGGTCTTCGGAACGGACTGCCGGGCGTCCGACGAACACTCGACCAAAGCTCACGCCGTCCTCCACCGCGCCTTTGCATTTTATGCGACCGCTCCCCCACACCACAAGGAGGAATCCCCTGCCCACGAAACCCTCGAGAACGTGCTCGGCGGCGTGCCCTCGAGACACTACTACCAGGGTCTGCTGCGCTCGTTTTCCGCAGAGCTGATGGGCCTCGGCTTCGTGTCGATCTTCGTATGGGTCGCCGAAATTGGCGGCTTCTTTAAGTCAGCGAGCGTCGGCGAGAACGGCCGCTGGGGCCCGCAAACCCCCGAGCAGGCGAAAATCACCTTCGAAGACGTCCACTTCGCCGTGTTCTCGGGCGTTTTGGTCTACTTCTTCTTTCTCTTCCAGGCAATCCGCCACGCCTGTTCGCGCTTCGACTGCTTCCTCTCCACCGAGTGGGATCTTGCCTCGAACCGCCACCCCCTCGGACCCAACGACGACCCTAACGTTCGAGGCCGCCGATGCCGCGTCAAATTCGCTAAAGATACAGAAAATTTCTTTCCAGGCCTCCGCGCTTCCTTTATTGAATGGATGCGAGACCACGTCGACGACCTCGACCAATTTGGCATAGCCTCCCCGAACCTCGACCGCCGCATATTCGAGGCAGCCGGCGACGATTTTCCGTTTGCCGTCTACCTCCGGCTCTCGCTCGACAACCTCGTCGAGCACCTCCTCGAAGTCCAGAATTCCACGTGGTGCGCCATCATCGCCATCTACGCCATCGAAGGCGTCCTGGCGCGCCTCGCCGAACTCGACGTTCCGGTCGTCTCCCTCGGCGTCGCCACGACTTTCAATTTCGCCATCGCCGCGACGATCGCCGTCGCTCGCTGGGAGCTCGCGACATTCGTCGCCGACCATACCAAGGTCGGCCACTCGGGGACGCGCGAGCACTGGTGGCTCAAGCAAACTCCTCGCGTCATCCAGACCGCGACCCTCTACGTCGTCATTCAGTTTGCGCGCTTTTGCGTCGACACTATCGTCGACGCCAAGAACCAGATGCAACGCTACCGCGGCCAGACCAGCTTCAACGGCTGGGTCGCCTTGCAAATTTCGAACGTCATCGTCCACTACGTCCTCGTCATGCACCTCTTTCCCGAAATTACCGTCCAACTCGCGATCCCGCCCGTCATCGGCTCCAAGTCGATCGACCTCGTGGCCCGAGTCTGCCTCTTATACGCCTCGCTCACCCACCGTCTCCGTCTCCGTCTCCACGAAGGGCGCGATGCCCCCAACCCCCCGGCGACATCCAAAGCACCCTTTCCCGACGACCAAGACGACGCTTCGTGCTGCGCGGCTCTGAATCCAGACGATACTGGAGCCGCCGCCGCCGCTTAGAGACAAAAGACGAGAAAAAAGACACGCTGCCCCATCATTACATCATCTTCTGGGATGACGGATCCCTTGATTGATTGATTGATTGATGCACCTCATTATTCTTTGTTGCTGCAACCTGGATTTTTTTATGCGCGCGGCCCTCTTTCTTTATTCCTTCCTTACTACCTACCCTTAGGTGCCTTGCTCACCATGTTGGTTGCTTGGCCCTCTTTCTTTATTCCTTCCTTACTACCTACCTTTAGGTGCCTTGCTCACCATGTTGGTTGCTTGGTTGTTTGTTTGTTTGTTTGTTTGTCGCCCATGTTTTTTGATTGATTACGACGCGTTTGCTGCTGCTGCTGCTGCTGCTGCGGTGCTCTTTGCTGTGTGCGTGGCACGACTTCAACACCAGTGCCTTGCATTTTTTTGGCGTGATGGCTCAAGGTAGAGGGGGAGGACCATCTCGGCTGGCTGGCGCACCACTCGGGTCGCAGGTAACAACGACGACGACGTGGGCACATAGGGCCGGCCGCATTGGAGGGAGATTGTCGCGGCACGAGAGCCAGGCATGGCGACTACGAAGTGCCGCGATCCTTCTCTAAAGAGAGAGAGACTGGACGCAGAAACGAATCTGCGAGGCTGGGGCTCATTCATCAACAAGGGTAGGATGCCAGCCAGCCAGCCAGAGCGACTGCCAAAAAACCGTCGGATAACGTATCCTACAACATACCGAATGGATGACGTGGTCGGTTCCGCGAAATTCGATTCTTGCAGAAGGAATGGGAAGCCAGGAGAGCACTTAACGCAGAAGGAATGGGAAGCCACCAGAGCAAAGGAGGAGGTCGGTCGAGCCCAATCGTGTACGGGACGGAGGCGATCATGAGGCGGAAGGAGCACGGTTCTTGTTCGACGGGCGTTCAAGGAGGTCTGCGGTTTGGGTGCGACGCGAAGACGGCTGATCGGATTTGTTGCTTCAACCGGCATTACGCCGAACACAGCGGATACTTCCGGTCGACGTCGTGGGTCAAGCAAGTGAGAGAGGCGGGGGAAGTGACCTACTACGACTCGGTCGCGGGGACGCCGCTCTTCGTCGCGCCGCGCGGCAGAAGTTTCGACACGTTTTTGCGCGAGACAAAGTCCCACGGCTGGCCGAGCTTCCGCGATGAGGAGGTCGTCTGGGAGAACGTCCGCATCCTCCCGGGCGGCGAGGCGGTCTCGACAACGGGAACCCACCTGGGCCACAACATCCCCGATTCCAAGGGGAACCGCTATTGCATCAACCTCGTATCTATCGCCGGTCGACCCCAAACAAAATCACCCTCCTAAGAAGAATCAAATTACAACTAGGTGGTGCGTCGGCGACGCTTCTTCTTGCGACTGGTCGTCGTCGTTTCTTCTTCTTCTTCTTCTTCTTTTTCTTCTTCTTCTTCTTCTTCTTGGGGGGGGCGCATGACGCGGGCGAGGGAGGAGCGCGGGACGTAGGTAGCGCCGTTGATCTTGACCCTCGCGGCGGCGGCCTCAAAGTCGGCGAGGGTGAGATCGTAGGCCCAGTGGAGGAGGGTCTGGCGGACTACGGGGGAGACGGTGCGGTCGTCGAAGGCGCGGCCATCGCGAAGACATTTGGCGACGAGGTTCGAGCGCCAGCGGCCGCGGTCTCCCGCGCACTTTACCCAGCGCGAGATCTGGCGGTCGTCGTCGTCGGTTCGGCGGCCCGCGAAGAAGCGACAGTACCACTGAAACCAGCCGTACGGGTCCTGAGGACGCATCCAGCCGGCCGTTTCCCAAGCCTTAAGTCCGAAGGCGTCGTCCTTCCCGGCCTTGCCCCCGCAGTCGACGCCGTACTTGTTTACCTCCTTGCGGTACACTTGGCTCGCGAGTCGAGTTTTTACGTCGAGGCCCTTGATCCAATCCTTCGGAAGCTCGCGCCACGCGTCGACGTACGACTCGCTCGTTACCGTCGACGTTATATCGCGAAAGTAACCGCCCCCAAACGCGCCTGCGCGGAGGACCTCCTCCGGACTCAGATTCGGTCGAAACGCGGGCTTGTCCGCGAAATTAAAGCAACCGTTTGCCTCGCGTCTCAGCATCCGAACACTCCCAAAGATCGAGTGCGCTGCGGTGGGGAGGGTGGTGACTCGCGTCGCAGCCACAGCTTGATACGCCACCACCACGGCTCCTCTATTTCGGAGAAGCCCTCGCGAAGCGGCGCCGCCGACGCCGGCGGTGGCGGCGGCGTTGGCTCTGGACGAGAAGACGGGACGCACTGGCACGCCGTCGTACCGACCTGCTCAGGACCCAAGTTCTAAACCCTTTATTTCTGTAAAGGGTGGTGACCCTCATAACATAAGCGGGGCTGCTGTAGTGGTTTTCTCACCAGACACCCGCCCCTCTTGGCCGGACCAGGGGCCTCAACAGCCCGTTCTCCCAACCCGAACCGCGGGTGAAACCACCACACGCCCCCCGATCTCAGCGTAATACCTCACGCCATCACGAAAATCGGACAATCAAAAGAGTGAGGGTAATAGCAAGAAGACAGCAAGAAAGCAACACAAATGCCTGGTGCATTGGGTTCAGTGGAAGCGCAGGTGAGGGTGTCAAGATGACACCCCCCCTCATAATTGCAAGGTCAGTACCAGAGCAACAATCAGGGTAAGTCATGTGGCAGGCAGGCAAGCGGGGGATGCGCGTTACTGCCACACTGCCACACGACCTGGACATCAGAAGCTGGCTGCGCTGCTGGAACGACCAATTAAGAGGCCGCGCTGCAAGTTTGCACGGCGCGACGTCGCTGGGTCGGTGATTTGGTCTCATTATCAGCGGCCCGCGGCGCATGACCATGAAGTCTTTCTCTCGCATGGGGATCACCCCTGCCTTCAACAACACAGCCAGTGCCATCATCATCAAGCGGAGGCACTTTACGGCCCCGACATTCAGAGGACTTCGCCACTGGGGCTACATCCTGAAGTACCCCTTTCAAGTTCCAGGGTCGACGACCCAGACGCGGCGGCTTCGGATGATACTTGCCACCACCCGATACCGATGTCAAGGACAAACATGCTCGGCTGTCACCATTCTGACTTCCCCAAGACGCTGTGGAGTGCCCTGGCATCATCTTGGCGGCAGCCAGGGATCTCTCTTGCCACTACGTTGACCTTCACTAGCATCGCCGCTGCGGCGCCGATGCAGGAAGATCCTCCGCCATCGGCAAAGAAAGCAGCAGCCCTGAGGAGAAGTAGCGTGCGCCCCAGAGGCTGGTGGCCAAGGGGACAGTGAAGGATGCACCAGCACCTGCTCGTGACCCACCGACCTCAACAACGGCGAGATCCCCACCGACGACCTGCCGCGCCTTCATTCCACGGAGAACGAGCTCCTCGAGGGCACGATCGAGTCCCTGACCGTGGTTCCGTTTTGTCTTATGACAACGAGTCGAATCCGAGCTCTTTGAGGCCGAGGCTACTAACGTTTGCCTGCACAGTCAATAGTTCTACGAAGCGCAGCTCTGACACCGCCGCCGCCGCTGCCGCCGCCTGCGAGGAGCTCGACGACGTCGACGCCACCCTCGCCAAGAACTCGCGCGCGGCCGCCAGCGCACTTATCGATCGACGTGAAGCAAGCGCGGATCCCACGCGCAACAAACCGAACTGGACGAGCAGCAGCAGCGTCGTCGAGCACAAGCGCGCGTCACCATCAACACCGCCAATATCGAATGCAGCTGAGGTGTTGTATGGAAGCTTGCGCCGACCCCACCAATTGTGCGGGCCCTGGCCCCCAAATAAGATTAATTAAGTCTGACGGTCTGCAAACGAAACGCGCCAGCTTTCTTGCATTCCACGTCATGATCCTCTATCTCCACAAAAATGTTTTAGTTTTCGTATTTTAATAACGGAGCTCCTCGCGATAGGTGCGCTCGAGTCTGTGGATGAGGCGGTGGAGCCTCCGATCCGACCGCCTCGGCGGCTCGGGCCTCTGCTGAATGCAGGATGCCGCCGCCGCCGCCGCTTTGAGGCGGGCGCAGGTGATTTTGTAGGTAGCGTCGACGCAGGCGATCGTTGGCGTTTTGACCCACGGGGGAGGCACCAGGTGTGGTGACGGCGGCTTCACCTCAGGCTGCTGCTGCGGCTCGGAGGTGGAGGCCTTCCGCGGATCCTCCTCCTCCTCATCCCTCTCGTCATCCTCGTCGGTCGCCTCCTCGAGCGGTGGCGGCTCCTCCTCCTCCTCATCGTCGTCGTCGTCGTCGTCATAATCCTGTTGGTCCTGCGAAACGGAACTGGTCGCGCCCGGGGGGGCGTCTTCGTCCGAGTCGGCCTCCACGCTAGTCCCGCGCGACCAGACGGCCATGAGTCGGATGGCCGTCTTGATGTCGTCATCGCGGGTCCGCGCGTCGAGGCCGCAGACGAGGACTGCCGACCAGCCTCTCGCCTCGGCGAGAGGCTGAACGACGCAGGTGACGACCGAACCCTGAGGCAAGCGCACCACGGTCCAGAGGGACGCCGAGTCGCGGACGGCCTCGACGACGCAGCCTGGGAGGAGCGCGGCGAGCGGACTTTTGCAGGTCGCTGCGAGGTGCTTTGCTCGGGCGTTGTGCGCGCAGAGTTTGAGGCGCTTGCCGCCGCGGAAGCGGGCAAGCGCAATCGGAAAGTCGGCGGCCTCGAGGGACAGGCCCCAGACGTTCGTGGAGAAGAGCTTGGTCGTCTTCCAAAAGAGGAGCCGCTCGGCGGTGCCTCGCAGCGATCGTTCGGCATTGTGGAAGCGAGGCCGGACGAGGCGGCGATAGACCGTCGGGAGGACGACCGGCAAGATGATCCGGGCGAGCGCGGGCGCGAGGTGGTCGCGCCACTCGGAGATGAGGCGCCACGCGACGTCGGCATCGGCTTCGGGATCGAGCGGCGTCAGGAGCGCGAGCGCGTTGTCGGGCCGCAGCAGGAGCTCGCGGACGACGCGGCGCTTTGCCGTCGCGGAGTCGCACCCGCGGAGTTGATTGGCTTCGACGACGAACCGAAGCAGCTTCCTCGCGAGCATCGAGCCGAGATCGTCGCAGACGGATTCGAGCAATTGCTGGTCGTGGGAGAGGAGCGCCTCGAAGAGGGCGGTCCACCGGGACGTAGTTTTGGCGGGGTCGTCGAGCGCGAGCCACGTCGCGAGGTGCGTCGGGATGGTAGGGTCGTGCAGGCAGCCCGGCGGACGGTGGCGGAGGTCGCGCGCGTGTCGCAAAGCTTCGCTCGCCTCGAGGTCGCTTCCGGTCGTGGTGCGCGGCATGTTCCGCAGCAACACGTCCGCGGCGAAGAGCTCTGCCGCCACCTTGGCGGGACTCTCGAGTCGAAGCTGGGCTCCGACGAGGTACGCGCACTCGTCGCGGCCCGCGACCCACACGGGCGCGATCACGACGACGCACCAAAAGGCCTCGCCAAACCCGTCGTAGTTCCGGACGCGCACGACACCCTCGCGATTTTTCCGAACGCATTTGGCGAGCCGAGCGATGGCGGCCCGTTGCGCGGCGTCTGCCGTCGCGGGGCCAACCTTCTCGTTCTTCGGGTTGGTTTGGAGCAGGTTGCAGTTGCGGCCGACGACCTCGCGTCTCTGCCGCTTCACGAGCTTGGCAAACCCATCGTTCACGTATATGAGAGGGCATCCGGGCGCGCGCGCGTCGACGCCCACGAGTCCCACTTTTCCGTGCGCCGACAGCGCGTCGCCCAACGCCGGCAGAAACTGGGACGCCCACGCCGTGTCGCCGCCATCTCCGCGAGAGGAATTGTCGCCGTCGATCATCGTGCCGCACAATGCCGTCCGCATCGTCCAGGACGGGTACGCCCCGTTCAGCCGAGTCTCCGCGCTTCGGACCTCCTCGACCAACTTCCGCGCGTTCTTCTGCGTCGCCGGCGCCGCGACGAGCTCGATCAACGCGGACGCGCACTTCTCGCGAACCTCCTTCATCTCCTCCTGCACCTTCTCCTCGCGCGTCGTGTTCGGCTTCATGATCACGTTCGACAGCCGACGCACCTCGCACCGCACCGTCTGGAACCCGTACGACGAAAATTCGTTGTCTGCCGCTTCGTCCTCCTCGTCCTCTTTGGGCTGCTGTTGCCGGCTCGGTCGGCGCGCGGAATGTGTCGATTCGCGCCGCGACGCCACCGATTCGCGCCGCGACGCCACCGATTCGCGCCGCGATGCCACCGATACGCGCCGCGACGAATCGCGCCGTCGCGGAGAAAACGACATCTTGCTCGACGACGGCGACGACGACGGCAACGAAGATCGATGACGCGGCGGCGGCGAATCTGTTGAGAACGTCGCTGAGCCGCGGCGGCGGTCTTCCGACTCTCGACGGCGCGATAATACGTTACTGCTGCGCGAGTCGGTTGACGCTTGCGAGTTGCGGCGCGGCATCACCGGCGAGCCCTTGGTCGGCGAGCCCTTGGCCGAAACTAAGCGACGCGATGCCCTCGGAGACGACGTAGCGTCAGAAAAACCGCGAAGCGATTCCGTCCTGGCGCCGGTGGCCTCGCCGCGCAGGCTCGCGCCAAACATGGTCGCCGCCTTCAACGATCGCAGTCGCAACTGCGGCGGCGGCGGCAGCTTGGAGCGCGCTCGGGGTGTCGCGGGCTTGGCGACGGGCGAGAGCGCGACGTCGTCGTCGTCCTCGAACACGAAAATGCTCGCGCGATGTTCGTCGAGCTGTGGACACATGATGACGAGGGTCGAGAGCGCGCCGGCATCTTGGATGTCGGCAAGCCTGTCGGCGAAGGCGGGGTCCTGGTCGGAGGACGAGTCGGAGGTTTCGCTTGCCTTTCCGCCTCGCTCGGGCGCTGCCGCCGCGTCCTTCTTGTTGTTGTGCTGCAGGTTGCCACCGAAGAGTGCGCCGAGGACGCCTGCGGCGGCGCCGCGCTTGGCGCGCATTTGCTCGTGGCGCTTGGCTGCAACTCGGGTTTCCTCCTCGTTGGTGAGATCTATGGCTCGCGCGAGCGCCGAAAGCGTCCGCACGGCGCCCGCGCGCTCGCGCTCGGCAAAGGCCGCGAGTCCGGGAGCCGCGAGCGTCGCCGACCGCTCGGGAGCACACCAGTGAACGAGCCACGCGCACCGCGTGATCCACACGTTGCCGCGCGTCGTGACGACGTCTTCGGGCCCGTCGTAGTCGGGGACGAGCGTTTGCGCCCGGCGTTCGGCAAACACCTCGTCGAATTCCTCGCTCTCGTCCGAGCTGCTGTCGTCGTTTTTGTTGGTGTTCGGCACGACGCACGACATCCTTCTTCCCATTTTCTTCTTTTCGGTGGCATCCGCAGTCGTGGAGGCGTCCGAGCCAGCCGCCGAGTCCGAAGAGCGCCCACCGACCCAAGAGGGGTCGTCGAGTCGGAGAGAGCCGCGCAGCATGAGACGCAGGGCATCGTCGCTCGACGGCACGGTCAGGCAAGTTGGTATGTCTGAAGCGAACCTCGCGAGGCGGACGAAGCGCTGCACGATGTTCTGTTGGCCGCTGAGGCTCGCGGTTGCCGCGCGACGCGCGACTTCGATCTCGAACTGCGCTCCGATGACGAAGCGGTAGTATTTATTGGCGTCGAAGACGGGCGTGAGTGTCAACAAGTTTCGGAACACCTCGCCGTTCTTGCGATAATTCGTCAACAGCGTGTGGACTCGCCACGCGTGGCGCATGCCGCGGCGTATTCGCTCGACCGCCTGGCACTCGGTCTGCGGTCCCTGGAGCACGCCGAGGTTTCCGCCGAGCACCTCGTGCTCCTCGTAGCCCGTCGCCTTGGTGAACTGTGCGTTGACGTAGACGATTGGTGCTCCCGGCGTCGCGACGTCGGCGACCACGCAACACACGGGCGCTTCGTTCACAAAACTCGCGAGAAGACCGAGCCACGCTTCGGCCGACTGCGGGAGCCGTCCCCAGAGATCGCGCAACAAACGCCTCAAAGCCGTCGACGCCGTCTCGTCGCATACCTCGTCCGCGCTCGCAAGCGACGCCAAAAATCGCGGCAGCGCGACCGCGGCCAGATGCCGGATAACGTGCGCGACCTCGCTCTGGCAGTGCTCGACCTTGTCCCAGCTCACGACCGACGCACTCCGCACGAGATCCCTGGACAGCGACGTCCACACGCTGTCGCTCGCCGCGTCCCTTTCTTCCCTCACACCACCACCACCGCCGCCAAAGGTTGTGGTCCCGCCGCCAAAGGTTGTGGTCGCCTCGTCGTCTGTCGCTCGGACCTTCTCGCGGACCCACCGACGCCCGTAATCCATCCACAGTTTCGCGGCGCGTTGCATCACTTTCTCGCTTCGCGTCGACTTGCCGATGTTGAAGCTCAGGACGGCGCGCGCGAAGGCCACGTCCTGCTCCTCGTGGCAATTGAGTTGCCCCAAGAAGCGATTGGCGATTTCGGACGGCTCGTCCAGCAATCGCCTCACGGCCTCGACTCCATCGTCGCACCACTCCCGGTCGGTGCCCTTCGGGAATGCTCGCTCCACCGCCGCCGCGCGGAGACGTACCGCGCGCGCGGCTGCCGCGGCGGGGCTCGACGGATCCATCATATCAACAACACATCTTCGCAGCAGCGGTTGCTTTTCTACATTCAGAGATCATTCAATTTCTTCAAGGATACATTGTACTTGTAGGAGGACTTTGGATATTCTTACAGCAACAGGACGATGATTGGATTCCTTACTTCCTTCCTTTTCGAATAAATAATGTGTTCCTCCTTCCTCCCAAGTGCGGGTTTTCAATCGAGGGACGTCGCACCCAGGCAGGGGTTTTTTCTTTTACGATGATGATTGATTGCCCGCAGTGTCGCACTAGCGGATGGGGTGGATGGACTGCAGACGCTGCTAGCCCGATGATGTTGACGGGCGCCGCCGCCCTGGTGATAGTTGGAGGGCGGGGTTCGAGGAGGATGTCCTCCTGGGTCGGGTTGCGAGGGCGTCGAGGTGGGCGAATAAGGTCGCGCAGGGAGCCGGATCGTAGGTGAGCGCGCCCGTGCCGAAGAAACAATCGTGAAGGACGTCGTCGTCGTCGTCGAGGGCCCCCCTTTTGTTTTTATTTGTGGATCGCGGCGGCGCTCGGGGATGGGCGGACGCGAAGGCCTCGTCGAGCGCCTTGAGGAGTGCAGTCTCTTGGTCGGGCGAACACGCGACGTCAAAGCGATGCGCGGATAGGACGGCGGTCGAGGACCTCTGGGGCGGTGTCGTTTGTTCGAGAGAGGCGGCGAGGACGGCTTTGGTGGTCCTGACGTCGCCCGTGCCGTCGTTGACCCAGTACACGCAGCCGGCCTTGGTCTCTCGGTGCCAGGCGGCCTCCGAGGCGAGCGCGTCGTCCGGCTTGGCGCGGCGTCCCCTGCCGAGGAGGGCGTCGCGCTCGGCGATTTTCTTTTTATTCTTTCTAATCTCGTTCGCTACGCGCAAAAACCCGGCGTGCTGTCGGACCGACTCGGAGCCGCAACAATCGTCGTCGGTTGTTGGCTTCTTTTTGTGGACCTGCTCGAGGAGTGGGTCGCTCAGGATGCGCGACTGGACCTGTGCCCTCGACTGGATGACCGTCGGCGTGGGCGGGACCATCGTGTAGACGCCGCGGGGAATCATCCTGTCGCTCGCGAGCGGCGGCTGAGCGAGGAGAAAGGGCATGCGCATTCCGTAGTCGAGCCTGCGCCGCTCGCGGTCGAGCTTTGTTTGGTAATGGTCGTCCGGGACTCGATGATGATCATCGGCCCCGGCCGACAGAACCTTGGTGGTGGTCTTCTTCGCCGCCCCGCGACGCAGCATCGTCCCGGGTGTTATCAATGCCAGGGGCGGCTCGAGCCTCCCCATCGCGGTCGAGGGGCGTCGCAGCGTGTAGCGCCGAGCGCGGCTCCGCGCGGTCACGGGCCGCAGATGCCACGCGTCTCCGGTCATATCATCATCCATACGGAGGAGGAGTGTGTGTGTGCTTTTCTTCTTCGCGTTATTATTATTTAACGTATAGTTCGCAACAACAACAACAACAACAACAACAACAACAACAACAACAACAACAGTTACTAAAAAGAGTAGTAGTTGAGGACCAAAAAGCCAGCAGCAGCGCGAGCGTTTTCTTTTTCTTTCTTTCTTTCTTCTTGTTGGGATTGGACGACCGACCTGTCATCCAATCGACCGGATCATCATCACATCCGAGAGCACACGAGGGAAACGAAAGAAACACACACCGCCGATCGATTTAAAGAAGAAGAAGCAGCAGTCGGCGGCTTTGAGGAATTGACAGATCAAGAAGTCGGATCTAGGGGTCGACGACGACGTCCGGACGCTCGGCAGAAGCCGTAGCAGTTTGGGGGTCGACTTCGCTGGCCAGAGCCATGGGAACGTCATGCGGCCTCGGAGGGACGCGAGCTTGGATGATGGGCGGGAGTTTGTTGATGACGATGAGAAGCTTGCGCGAGTACTCCGCCGTCGCGCCCGTAAGGACGAGGAGGAGAAAGTTGGTCACGATCTGGCGGGCATCGAGATAGAGGAAGGCTATAAAGAGGCGAATACTGCGGAGGAAAGCGAATATGACGTAGATAAACATGAACGCCTGGAGGAAGCCGCAGCCCTGGCAGCAGTCGCAGCAGGGAGCGTTGCGCGTGCGCACGCCCTGGATGCCGAGCCACATGACGTAGTACGCGAAGCCGACCCAAAGGAGGAAGAAGACGACGGCCACGAGGTAACCGTCGATGAGGCGCAAGACAAGCAAATAGAATTCGATGAAGAGCGCGAGCATGAAGTTGATGACGGCGAGCTGGAGGACGATGCGCGAGAGACGGTGGACTTGGGAATCCTCTGTGCGCGCGAAACCTGACTGGACAACGAGGGTTGAGGCCTCGACGTCGTCTCCGGTGACGAAGGGCACGAGGTGGATGAAGACGGGATCGGCGGTCGGAATGTCTTCCTTCCGCTCCTCGGGGGGCGGCACCGCCGGCACCTCCTCGTTCCTCTTTGGGGCAGAAACGGCAGCATCGTCCATCACTCAGAATCTAATCAAAACGATGGCGGCGGGTAAGGAAGAAATCTGTTTCGAACTTGAATCGTTGGTTGGTGCGCGTAGGAGGGGGGAGCGCGTGGCGGCGAAAGGTGGAAGCGGGCCTCTGGTCCGCCGCCGCGAGAATGTCGAGGTCCGCGGCGAGGTGGGTCATGAAGTCGTCCGCCCCCATTTTCAGGGGGATCTGGTGCTCGAGGGCGCCGGACTTGGCTTTGGTGCCGAGGGCGCACTCGGTGAGGAGGCGCCTAAGGACGAGAAAGGGCTCGGGGTCGACGATCACCACGGCCCGCGCCTTCATGTGCTTGAGCCACTTGAGGCCAGTCCCGTTGGTCTTGTTGCGGAGGGAGTTTCCGAGGACGAGCAGGACCTCTCTGCCGGCCGCGACCTCGGTAGAGGCCTGGAAAAAGTCGTCGCTATCGTCGTCCTCGGTCGACGGGACGCACCCCCGAACGACGCCGTCGCAGGCGTCGCACACCTCGGGTACGCGGGGGTCCTAAGGGGTGCGTGGCCGGAAGATCTTTCCGCGCTCGCGCTTCGAGCAAGCTCCGTCGAAGATCGCGCGATGGACGGCGACAAAATTAGACCTCGCCATATTTGGATCCTCGACGCGCAGCTGCAACCCGCTTATGTTCGTGGTGACGTGGGCCACCCGGCCATCCGAGAGGAGTTCCGCGATCACCCTGCGGGTGCGCCCCGGCGCGGGCTCGACGAGCTCCGGGCGCTCGATCTCGGTCCCGGCCCCGGTTAAGACAACGAGCTTCTCCGGCGATTCTCGACAGGTCGCTGCGACCAGCGACACCGCGACCGACACGTTCGGGGCCTGCTGCCCTACGCGTCGTTTCTTCTTATTTCGCGACGGCGATACGATCTCGACCCGTTT
This sequence comes from Chrysophaeum taylorii, assembly GCA_029834535.1. Lineage (NCBI taxonomy): Eukaryota > Pelagophyceae > Pelagomonadales > Pelagomonadaceae > Chrysophaeum > Chrysophaeum taylorii. Next base: position 124,857 of record JAQMWT010000166.1, read on the forward strand.
TTTGAGAACGAGATCGTACCGGAGGTCGCGGGCCAGGTACCCGAGGGCCCGCGCCGCGGCCACCGTGACGCCCTCCGGGCCCCAGAACTGCCGCCTCGCCTTGTTGGCCCGAATCGAATTCGCGCTCCTTCCCCCATTGGCGGGCAGCTCCTTCACAAACCGCAGCACGCCGCCGCCGCAGCCGTCGGAGGCGATCATGATAAATTTTAAGGGTTTTTTAAAGGGTTAGTTAGTTAGTTAGTCGGAGTTCGCGCTTCTCCACAATGATGCGACGCGTCACAGCGGCGGCTGTATTGAGGAGGGCGTCCCTGTCCTCGGGCCGAAACTTGGGGGCGACGGCCGCGGCTTTGTCGGGGTGCCATCGGAGCAGCGCGGCCCGGATCCTCGCCTTGATCTCGTCCGCGGGCATCAAGCCGTTGGCGCCCGAAACCGAGGCATCGGCCGGCGGCAGCGGAAGGTCCGCGAGGCCCACCGACGCGCCCGGGGCCGCGGCGACGAGACCCTCGAAGGCCCTGAACTTGGCATCGTAGACCGCGAAGCTCGCGTCGGGCGGGAACGCGACGCCGGGTTCGTCGTCGAGCGATGCTTCCAATTCGGCCGCCGCGTCCTCGGCCAGCTTGAGCTCCGCCTGGATCTCGGCGCGCTCGGTCTCGCCGACCCCTTCGGCCGCCTCGAGCGTCGCCGTCGCGGCCGCGATCTCCAGCAAAACGCGTCGCTTGTCGCGCGGCCCGCGCTCGAGAGCGCGCCGCGCGGCCAATAAGTCGCACCGCGCCTTGAGCCGCACCAGCGATGCCTCGGCGGTGCCCCCCACGGCCGCGAAGGCCGTCGTCCGCGCGCCCGCGGCCGTCGCGGCGCGACTCAGGTCGTCCCGCGCCGCCGCTATCTTCCCGCCGAGCACGGAGACTCTCGAGCGAACGGCGTAGAGCGCGGCCCGGTGCGGTGCCGCTCCCCCCGGCGGCGCGGCGCCCCCACGGGTAATCGCCTCGTCGAGCCGTCGTTTCGCGGTCGCGATGTCGCGCCGTCGCATCGCCTCGACGGCCTCCGTCAGCTCGCCGAGGCGCGCGTGAGGCGCGACCCGACGCGCGCGCGAGGCAGCAACGCCCACGCGGTCGGCGTCAATCACGACGCCCCAGCACGCGCTGCGCAGCTCGGCGAGCGCGGCCTCGAGCGCGTCGCACGCGGCGCCCACGCGCGCGGCCTCCTCGCGGCGCTCGTCGCCAGCTGCTTCGCAGTCCCGCCGCGCGCTTCCCACGTCGCCCAGCGCGACCCGCGCCGCGGCGCGGCGCAGCAGAGCCTTGGCGCTCGGCCGCACCCGCAGCGACGCCTCGCAGTCCTCGATGGCCCGCGCGTACTCGCTCCGCGCGGCCTCCGCGTCGCCGCACTCCCCGCCCATCATCAGCCGACATGCGGCGCAGTTTGCCAGCAATGACGCCTTATCCCCCTCTTTGGACTCCAAGCTGTACGCCGCGAGCGCCTCCTCGAACCGCTTCGCGCCGTACAACGCGTCGCCCGACGACGACGAGGAGCAGCTCGACGGCATATCCACCACCCTTCAGTTTTTCCAGCGCTGCATATCTAAACCCTCGCTAACTTCAACACAAAAAAAATCACTTCATTTCACTTCACGTCCTGTCGACTTTGTACATTCACTTCACCTCCGGTGGTCGAGCCGCAGGCTCCGGCGGAACAGAAGGAGGAGCGCAAGAACGAGGCTGACGGGAAACACACGCAAGCAAAGTGGACGAGCACCTAACCCTCCCTTCGCAACAAAACCCGAATGAGCCTAAGAGCACCAGACCTGAACAGTAGCGGATGGCGGGCACGGGAATTGGCGGGGCGGCGGGGACCGACACGCGCAACGTTTATTTACAAAAAGTGATTAATTTCCTGTTAATTACCAGGCACTCAAGAAGGCACCCGCTTCACAAAAGACTCACGATAGGCCGACGCGTTTACTTCAAATCACCACTTGACAAGACCTGTGACGCGAGGCGTGTTCACGAGACGGATTTATTATGAGTGAAAATGCAACGCTGCTTTTTCTGTAGCACCTCGGTGCACCATATTATTATCCTCAGCGTCTTGTGGAATGGATGCACCAAAATAGAAACGGCGAGGGCGGCAAAGAAAGAAAGCTCGAAAATAATTCGAAACGAAGACGAGAGAGAAAATCAGAGAGAGGATAAAGGGCGCGCAAGCAGAAGAATCAGAAAAGACGACTCAATGAGAGCACAGACGCCGGCGAAAAGGGGCAGCAGGCGGAAGTAGTAGAATACAGCGAGGTTCGACCCCCACTCGGCCAGCTTCTCCTAAGAGAGATGTTAATATTCATGTCTTAAGCGGGCGACGACAGGCTGTCGTCGAGGAGTCTTGCAGCATTGACGCACATCACGTATGAGGTCGGATCGCGGGACGATGAACTTGGTGGTCGTAAGCTTGGTCTTTTTTCCATCCATGTTCACTGATCGCGACCCTAGATGTCGTTGAGTACCTACCCTGACGGCGGACGAGAAGTAGAGCGTGCTCGCCTCGAATATTTGTTGTTGACGTGTGCTGCGAAGGGCGTCGACTAGAAATGCATAGCTGCGCACTGCGGGGATTGCTGGAGCTTTGTCGCATATCTTCCGTTCAGTTCGACGTATTATTATGTCAAGCTTCTGTTGTGTCCAGATTGCGCTCATCCAAGACGAGGAGGTTGTCGCGTGTCAAATACCAAGCTAAGTATACACGAGAGAAAGGAAGAAGACGGCATAGCCTTGTTCCGAGCCAGGTAGGACTTTCCTTATCCACGGATTTCGGGGGTGTACGTTTTCGGTGAAACTCGATGAAAGCCTTGCGCTTGTCAGCAAGTACGAAGGCATAGGCGCGTCTAGCGAGAAGACGCTCGACGTTGGTAAAGATATGTATCTGCTGCTAAGAGACGCTCGACACCAGCGCCGTGAGCGCACGACGAGGCAGCATCGATCCGCTTGAAGACCAGACAAGCAGACTTCATAAACGCTACTTGCTCTCGAAATGCGTATTATGTTTTCGGTTTCTGGCTAAACATTTTAAGAAAGCTCACGGACACTTTTTATCCGTATCCGCGGCGTGTGTGCATCGGGTGGTCATCCGAGTCCTCGGCATCCGCTCGTCGCGGGGTTATCCACATCAGCGGCCGTGTGCGCATCCGCTCGGTCCGTATCCGCATGCTATCCGCATCTGCTCGTGGCGGCGCTGTCCGCATCCGCGGCGTGTCCTCATATGTCCGCATACGTGCATGTCCACATCCGCGCGTTATCCGCATCCGCACGTTTCCACGTGTGCTTCGGAGCCGCTTCTGCAGCCCGTGTCTAACCTCACTTGTAGGACGTCCGTGCCTGGCAAGTCTATCTGTGCTTCTGTCTATGGCACATCCGTCCCGGTGCCTGCTCCGAGTCGGCAGGGTTGTTCGTACTTTCTGACTAATAACTATAGTCAGACTTGAATGGTAACATTTCAACTTCGAATCCATGACGCTTTTGCCACAAAACTCTCGAGTGATTGCCGACGGTGCCCTCGTCCGTTTCATCGATCAGGATCCGATGATTTTGCATGGTGCGCCCGACAGCTAATAGGCGGCGACGAATAAAAAGGAGGCGGCGACATGGAGAAGCACGAGGGAGAGTGAGAGCGGCGGAGTAGAAGATAGCCATGAAACCAGGCGCCGGGAGTTGGTTTTCGTAGGAGGAGCGGAGGCGCGCGCCTCAGGACGCGGAGATACGTTTGAGGCGGCGAAAAGAATGCAGGACCATCATCAAGAGCAGACGACGTCCAGTGGAGAGGCGTGTTGACTCCGGGCTATCAGATGTCTTCGGAGCCGGACTCTTCATTATCGACCGCGGTGTGGGATCATTGTTGTGTGCTCACCACTGGGTAGGGCGTCTGTTTGAAGAACGCGCCCCAAACCAGTCTTAGCCTCGATACCGCCGTCGACTTTCTTCTTCCAGTCCAGATGGGGACATTATGTTTGATGATTACAAAGGCCTTGAGCAACGACTTGGGCCTGAGGCGAAACGATGCATTATCTTGGTCAGCTTCGTTAAGTTGAAGACCCGCTCCTCGTGAGCTTCAGTGATCTGTGCGCAGCACTTACTCTCAAACAGTATGGTCGTGGCTGGGTATTAGTCGTAGATCGCCTAGTTCGCATACATCTTCATCGTATCGAGACGCTTGCAACAAACTCCATCGTCGTCGACGGCGAAGTGCTCGTATGTATCCATAATCATCGCACGGAAATCGGAGAGTTCGATTTGAGCGTCTTGTTTCTGCCGATGAGCTACCGCCTCATCTGCTGATTCATCACTTTCGCCAAGCGCTATCGCCCATTGTTGGCTGTCTGCCTGTACAAGGTATCCGCATGCTATCCGCTGGTTGTCCGCATCCACGGCGTATCCGCATCCGTAGGTGCCCTGGTCGCGGATACTCGCGGTCACGAACCAAATCCGCGATTTCGTGTCCGTAAGCTCCCTTTGAGCGTTTCCACCTCGGTCGAAACGAATAAACTAATGACTCTTGCAGAAACACGCGATCAAAGTGGTTTTGTCAATCGCTCAGCTAGTGCTGGCGATCGACGCTCCCCCAAAAAAAAACAAGCATCTCACGAGTTGAGCCTTTGTGTGCTGCAACATATGATGACCGCGCTTTGCCTCCACTCGAAAACGGCTTGGAATTAATGCACCGAACCAGATTTCGTTCGTCGTAGAGGAAGCGAAAGCGCCTCTGGTATGCGCAGCATCAAAAGAATAACTTGAGGGGATCTCTGTCAGCTCGCTCACTCATGATCCGCCGGATACTGTTGATGCCGCTGGTAGAGCGCACGAGCCTGATATTTTTGTTGTTCTGGACGTTGCGACAGCACGCACGCAAGCTGAAAGCGCTGGGCAAGCATGATTGCAAGGACTGCTCCGGGCAAAGCACACGGGAGATATTATGTCCCGTCTCAGAGTTGGATAGTTTCTGCTTCGAACCGTCGCAATGTCGATGAGCTCAGATGCGCCTTTCCAATTCTCTTCGGCACATCGATGACCACGAGCTCTTTATCGAGCATTCCACTCGTGGCAGATTCAGTTTAAGCCGGACTTTAAGGACTACTTATATATATAGACTCCTCTCGCAACGCCAGGTTGAGTAAACGTCGCAGTTTGGCATGCATAACAGTAGAACAACTTGTTGCCGTGTTCTTCGTGAGATGCAACAAAACTTGCGCCGACAGTGTTCCCAAACCCCGGTTCGATGCACTGTTGGTGGTACACGAACTCTTCTTTCTCCACGTCCAAGAGTGGAGGTAAGAAAACCCGTGTGTGTCGTCGACGATATTGCGAATAGATGACGGTCGTGGTGTTGGTGGCAGCTTGACGGTTTGCTCGCGAGCGTTCAGTCCACGGTTTCATGATGACGCAACCAACAACAACAGTTTCGTGTACCTTGGTTCGAACTGCACAGCGGTAAAATTGCTCGCAACGCACGCAACGTTTTCTGATAGCACAGAACACAGCGCCTGGTTAACTCATTATGAGTCGAAACCTATACTTGGCGGCTGCACAATCGACGGGGCGTTGCTGTATAGCTTCCGAATCCAAGCTTTCCCCATCTCGCAATTGCCGATGATGAAAGTGCTCGTAGAAGGGATGCCGTACCACACTCTTGACATGGTTTCGAATTTCATGAAATGTTTGGAATTTTAAGAGACGGGCTCGGAGCTCAGACGGGACATCTATGATCTCCTACATTCTAGGATACGCAGTTCCCTGATGTTGAAACACCGACCAGCCTCGTTGACTTCACACTGCAGCATCAGGAATACCACCAGCCCGTACGACCAAGACGATGCTTCGGCTCATCACCCAACGTCCAGCGATACCTCAGGCAGCGCTCGTCCTCGTAGCTATGTCAACAACTCGCAGCTCGAAACGCGCTGCGCCAACCTTGGCCTCATATATATTTATGGGATCGGTCAAGTTTGGTCAAAAAGTTTGGTGAATTTCTTTCATGTTTGCTCGATTTTGATGTATGATTAAGGAAAAACTCACATGCGTGGTCACTTTCCATAGAAGTTAGGTCAGTTAAGTTTGGTCACTCCGAAGTTGCATTAAGTTTGATCAATCAACCCTTCAAGTTTGATTAATTTCCTTGTAAGTTTGGTCAACAAGTTTGATCACTACTCCTCAAACTTCCACAGTATTGACCAAACTTCGGCTTTTTAAATCAAACTTAAGGAGGCTTTTGAAGGGGGCGCGTGAGCGCTTTTGGTGCGAAAATGCTTTTAAAACGAAAGCTAGGTGCTGCAGCTACGCAGAATCTACCGTGGCGTTACACGCGCGGCATGGACACCCCCCCATGACTGTCTTAGAAGGAGATCCTAAGGCAGCGCGGCGATACGCAAGGAGCTTCGCATATTGAGGGCTGCGACGCGCGGCCTCGCCAGCAGTTTCCCACGGCTTGACGCGGTTAAGCTGGGCCCATTCTCGCACCTTCCATCGTAGGAGCATCCCATGCCGCGACTCACCATGGTGCTGTTGCCGTGGTCGTCCGCCATTCTTCGGCAAGAGGCAGACGCCAAAAGACAAAGGTAAATGGTCAGTGTGACACGGATCACCCCATTCTGGATCCCAAAATCCGAGAGGGAGAGCGTCTTTGCGAATCGATTCAGGGTCGAGAGCGCGCATCAAAGGTTCTAAGGAGGGTGCCTCTTGATAGTGTTGTGGAGGTTGTCGTTGGCGGTCTTGTCGAGGCAACCACACGGCTATGTCGAAGTGCCCCCCGGGCGTTAATGAACCATGGATTTGAAGTCGACGCGGGAGCTTGGAAATAAACAAGTCACCTGTGAGCCTTGTTGAACGAGCGGAGAACATGGCGCACTGGGTCCTTTTCTTGGAGCGAGGCTTTCCGGCCGGTGGAGCACGCGTAGGCCGTCCTGATTGATTGGATTCCTGCACGAAGCCAGTTGTTTCCGTGTCGAGTGCGTTGGGTGTACATGCCCGATAGGACCGTGGGGTCACACGAGCTCGCTGCTACAAACATTCTTGGACACTCCCATAAAAACACACATCATTGAACTCGGCTTCAAATATCGCACCGAATCGTTCTCGAAAGGTAAGAAGTACCCCATACTCAGCTCGGCAAGGATTCCCTTGTCTTCGTCGTTCGCATCATACCGCTCCGTATCGTCCCCGTTGTCGTACGTGACGGCGAACTTGTTTCTGGCGTAGGTGACTGTTCCAGGAACGCAGTGTTTAGGCTGCGCAGCGGGATATGGCACATCCGAAGCCATCACCCGGACTGATTTGACACTCCTTCCGCGCGCCGTAAGCATATTGAGGGTGGTGGTGAGCTCGGCGCGCGCACGGTCCCACGCTTCTTTGTCTGTTGGCCACCAGGGAGGAAACGAGCTTGTAGACGACTATTTCTGCTGCTTGTTTGGGGACTCGGTCGACGCGGGAGGCTCGGTCGACGCGGGAGGCTCGGTATACGCGGGAGGCTCGGTAGGCTCGGTATACGCGGGAGACGCGGGAGGCTCGGTAGGCTCGGTAGACGCGGGAGGCTCGGTAGACGCGGGAGGCTCGGTAGGCTCGGTTGCTTTGCGGCCTCCTTTCCTCCGCTTTTTACTGGCGACCCGGGCTGCAGTTCCTTCTGGGTCCAACCCGGCGAACGTCTTCGCCATTTCTTTTCGTGCTCGCTTCCGGTCCTTCTTTGACCTCGACCCCGTATTCTTTCGCAGCGAGGATTCTTGGCGTTGGTCATTCTTTGGCCTGCCTGTCCGTCGGGGCCCGATCGCGGATGGCAGCCAAGGCTCAAACTCCTCACCAGCTTCTTTGCATTCGGCTTCAATTTCTCTTTGCGCCGATTCAATTTCCGTTGCGTTGAGAATCGGAAACACCCCCCCGACCCGATATTGATTTTCCCAACGCTGCGTCGTGGTCCAAAGTGGATAGAGATCCTCAGCATGCTCACCGCGAGCTATCTGAGCTCCAATCATGCAAACGCACGGCAAGCGAGAGAACGCGTAGTTGCCACAGCTACAGGAAAGTACGTCGAGTTGCTCCGAATCTTCAAAATTCACGTATCCCTTCTGCCCGATAACAACGACGGACGTAAGTTGCTGATTGTTGTCACCTTTGACATACACCAAGAACGTCCCCTTATTGGCCCCAGCGCCGCCGCCGTAAGGCTGAACTCTTGTTATCCGGGTCTTGCTTTTTGCAACCTTGACTTGGGCATCATTATTGTAGTTGGGCCTACGGTTCACGCTTAGATATCACATAGAACAACCCGACAAGTGTGAACATAACAACGGGAGTTTGATCTGAAAAGACAAAGGCCCGTAGGCCCGTGCGTATTTGAGATGGTTGAGACCCTTGAGATTATTGGCCGAAAACACGCTATTTTGATCGAAGACAAGACGAAACTAATGACGCAACAATTTGCATCCGAACACGAGGAAGACTCACGTGAGCCTCTCGCCGGTTTTTGCGCACCGGATGGCCGCTGCGCTCGTATCCGCGTAGGTCGTTGCCTGCTCAGCGAACAAGGTCTGGAGGGACTTGGGTCCGTTGCATAACCTCGCGTTGATGTGCTTCTTGTTGAAAGCCTCCGCCGGGTTGTTCGTACTCGTGCCAAAGAGTGCCCTGGGCCCGTCTAACACTGTGACGGTGTCTGCTTCCTGATCGTTCAGATGCTTTCGCGTATATTCGCGCCGACTGGCAACCTGTAGTGCCAGAAAACTCAATGCCACGAGGAGATTATGACTCACCCAACGCTGGGCCTTGGGAGAAAGTTCGGCATGAAAAGCGTCGCTGGCCGCCTTCGTAGGCGCCTCAATAAAGCGACGAAAGATAGCGGCGTCCCCGGATTCCGCGATCTTTGCGATGTTCTCGCTGCCGTGGTTCACTGTGAATAGGACGTATTCACGAAGAGTAAACAGTTCATCAAAGACTTACTGCACGAGAAGGCGTCGGCCTCGGGCGTATGCTGCGCAGGAATCGGAATTAGACGAGGAATCAAATGGTGCTAGCGAGGTCACTCACGGTGACGTGCGCTATGAGGCCTCCCTTTTGGAAGTCCTGTACTATGACGAATCCCTGACAGTTTATGTGCGGGATGTTCTCGGCGGTCAGTTTAATGACCTTGCCGATCGATTCCGCTGACTCGGTCATGTTCCACCGCGAAGTGGATATCATCACGAGGTGGTTGTTGGCATTACGGCCGGTCACAGAAATCATCACCTGGTTGTCGAGGCAGTGAGCGCCGTCAATAAACGCCTGCCGGCGCAGGAGGCCCGCATTCATCATGCGTATGGCGGGTTTCGACACGACGACATAACCTAAGAAGAACTTCCTATCAGCCAAGGCAGGTGACTGCAGCGTTTCAGGGATCTTGTAGTCGTTGAGGTCTAAGCTCTTGTACCGGCTCCTGTCGGAGCCATCCCTGAACTCTTGTTCCGACTTGTGCTCAGACTTGAGCCTCTTCATGAATACCTTCAGGAGATCTCCTTGTTTCGCGCCATACAACTTAACCGCATGACCGTGGGCTCGCAACGCACGCTGGCAAGCGTGCAACTCCGCCTATGAGAATGACAAGTGTGAATTTGATGCACACACGTGAATGTAGATGTGGCGAAGTATACTAACACACTAAGCTTCGATTTTCAAGTGTGGTCACGAAACCAAAAGAGTTTGATCAGAAAGCTACAAGTTTAATCACAAAGTTTGATCACACGGACATAAGTTTGATCATAAATTTACAAGTTTGGTCACCAAGTCAAAAGTTTGGTCATAAAGTCACACGTTTGGTCATACAGTCACAAGTTTTGTCACAAAGTTTGGTCAGAACATTACGAGTTTGATCACACACATGCACCTCCTCGCAGGACAGCAGCCACAAACAAGACCTGCGCAAGACACCGCTGATACCGCGTTCCTCTCCTCGTTTCCCAAGAGCGCTAGGATGGACTTGAGCTAGATGTTCTCGACGGATGAGAGTGTATGCTCACGGTTCGTCATCTCATTGAGCCTTTCCTTGATGACGTTGTTGTGGACATCTACCAGACGCCTTTCCGAGTAGTGCCTCCTCACTTGCTCTCCATAGAGCCCTTCTTGATGATGGTCGTCACGGCCTCTAAGAAGTGCTCTGCGCGGTAGTTCGACTTGGGCTGGGTTTTCGTCGGTGTAAAAACTCCTGTGTGAGGTTCATCATGCGTGACGACGAAGTCTATAAGCCCATCACGACGAGCAGCGCGCTTAAAGAAGCCGCAGCCCTCTACTTTACACTTGAACGACAACGCCGTCGCGGTATTGATCATGTTATGCACGCTGTTGCTTGCCCCCCGTGTCGACCATCTTCTGCTGCAACTCGGCCTCTTCCCGAACGCACATACTAAATTCGGATTTCGTCGGGTAGCGTGAAAGCAGCGAAACGTGGTGCTTGAACATTCTGAGCTGCGACAGCGTACGCGGCGATCTGTCACAGTCGTTAACCTTCGTCAGGCCACGCTTGCCGTTCTTGGTGTCGTCGTCGCCCGACGTCAGCGTGATACCAGCACGATCCCGCTCGACCTGAGCGAAGCCCTCGTCGATATCGACCTCCTCGTCATCCGTGTCGAAGTCGAAGGACGCTCCGGAGTCACGACGCGACATGCAGAACCTTCAAATGCTTGATCACAGCGGGCCTTGTTTTGTCAGCGAGCCCTATCCTTGCTTTCCTCAAGCATAAGTTTAGTCAGCCAAGATACGGATTGACTAAACTTAAGTGACCAAACTTGTTGGGGATTTACGGTGACCAAACATACGTGGTGGTTGGAAACTTGACTTTTCCCTATATTTATATATTATGATGGCCTACAACAGCGCTCGTTGGCGTAAGATTTGGACAAGCGGACAATTGTTTCGCCATTGACTTCATCAAAAACTCGCGGCCATGCATGCACAGCTATTATTACAATGACATCAAACTATTGACTCATAATTTCGATGACTATCTTGGCGAATCGAACGCACTCTCACCAGACGTTGTTGTTAACTTTCAGTCGGAGTATCGATCTTATTCTCGGCAGTGTTCGCTGTGGCGAAAGTTCGATTTGCGTTGTTGAAGAAGGGTGCCGATGGGAACGCATTGACGGCGGCAAAGTCGTCGCGACCGTCTCAAACGGCCACCACCCTGGCGCATGCGAGGCGAGCTGAATCTCCACAGGTGTAATAAGGCGTACTGTCTGAATTTGGAACATTCGCGGTCATCCAAGACCTCATCCAGCGGCGGTACTAAAGACGTCAGTGGTCCGTACTGCAGCCTGGCGATCGCATACGGCATACTACATAAACGTCTGTGGAGTTCCTTCCCCCTGTTGGGACAAAACGCGAGGGGAGTCAGACGCGGTCTCGAGGAAGACATGAGTCCCCTCTTAGCAGTCGACATTTAAAGACATGAGTCGTGGGTGTCAAGAAAGACATGAGTCATGGATGTGGTACACTAAAAAATTCACGGCTGTCGAAAAAAAGACGCTCTCGCGTACACCTGTGCCCCCTTGGCTGGCACCTGTTCCATGGAAATACATTGCACGACAAACTCCGCACCCTTTGCAGATCATTGCGTTGCCAAATTTACTCATACGCGTTGCCCGGATCCGTTTTAACCGGCCATCGCCGCCTGTTCTCCGGCTGAGTTTGGTTGCTCATCGCCGCCGCCAATTGTCGTCGTTTATTCTGTGGCACTTCCAGCTCGTCGTCGGCGTCGTCTAAAGTACAGAGTCTTGAATCCCGCTTACTACGCCGGTCCACGAGCGTCGACAAGACAATTATGCACGTTGTGACATGTCTACGGTAGTGGGCGGGCTTGCATTTCTCCGTTTCGGATCTCTGCTCAAATCATTGTGCTCTTGCACGTGGGCTGGGGCGCACATCATTAGCGCGGGAGGGACGCTCGCTCGTCCCGTTTGGACAGCATCGTAAAACCGAGTGATGGACGGAAAACCGCACGACATGTTTTTGTTGTTCCTCTTCGACAGGGGGGTCTGTCTGCAGTGGCGGGAACAAAGAAGCAAGCAAACGCGAGGTCCTTCACTGGTTCAAAGGTTTCGCGCCAAGGAAGGTCCGTGGTGGCAAGGAGGGAAGAAGCTGCTACCGAGAAAACATGAATGACGGCTCCAGCTGCGCCTCCATTCGCCAGCGCCGATTCATAATCACGGGATGTAATTAAAGTTATGATTTTTTCGTTGAAAGCTCTTTTCATGAGAGGGGTGTGCTTTAATGTGGCTGGACGTTGTCGGAAGTGTGGGTATCCCGTTCAGGTGAGGCCTGCGTTCGTACTGCGAAAGGGTCGATCGTTGCGAAAACCCTTGAAGTGTTGAGATGGGTTGTGCATCCAAGTGGGTCGCGCTAGTTTGGAGCGGTCATCAGGTTGCGGCGTCCCTGCGCGGGCGGCGGCTCGGGGTGTCGCGGGGCGCGGGATTCGGCGACGCGGTGGCGACCGTGGTGTGCATAGGGCTCGCCGCGACAGCCGCGGGGCTGACGATGGGTATAGTGAGTCTCGACGCTCTCGAGCTGCGCGTTGTGATGCGCACCGGAACGGCTGCCGAGCAGCGGTACGCCTCGCGGTTGCTACCATTGGTGGATCGCGAACCGCGGCACCAGGTTCTCGTGACGCTGCTGTTGCTGAACTCGGTGGCGAACGAAGCCATGCCAATATTTCTGGACGCCCTCGTGCCGTCGTGGGCCGCCATCGTCGTCTCGGTAACCGCGGTGCTGTTTTTCGGGGAAATTATGCCCTCGGCTATCTTCACGGGGCCCCAGAAGCTGCGCGTCGCGGCGACGTTCTCGCCCGTCGTCGTCCTGGCCGTGTTTCTACTGTGGCCTATCGCGTGGCCGATAGCCGTCGTTTTGGACCGGTGTCTCCCGGAGGACGCCGAGAAGCGGTATACTTCGCGCCAGGAGGTGCGCGCCTTGGTCGACGTCCAGCGCGACGACGCGCACGAGAATTCGGTTCCGGAACCTTTTTCGGAAGACGAGGCCGACCTCGTGAGGGGTGCCATGTCCTTGAGCACCACGAGCGTGGCGGACGTCATGGTGCCGCGGGACCGCGTCTTTACGCTTTCCGCCGATCAGGAGCTCTCGACGGCAGTCGTGCGAGCTATCTACGACGCGGGATTCTCGCGCATACCCGTCGTCGACGAAGACCGGGTGTTTACGGGCAAGTACTTGCTGGTCAAGGACGTCCTTCTCGACATCGCCGCCAACGCGCCCAAGCGGATCGGTGCGCTCCCGATGCGCGACCCCGTCTGGATCCACCCCGACCACTCTCTCTTCGACCTCATCAACGAGTTCCAGACGGGCAAGACTCACATGGCCTTCGTCTCCGAAAAGCCGCCCTCGGACTCGCAACGTCCAATGCGCGTCAAGCTGCTCTCGGGGATCCTCAAGCACCAGCTCTCCCGCGCTTCGAGTAGTGTGCCGCCCTCGCGCCACGTTCTCGGCATCCTCACGCTCGAGGACGTCCTCGAGCAGATCCTCACCGAGCCCATCTACGACGAGGCCGACCGCGCGAACGCGTCCGAGGTCATACGCAACTTTGTCAAAAATATCGCGCTTCCCAGGCTCCGCGAGCTCCGCAAATTGCCACCCTCCTCGTTGCTTCAAAAGGACGCCGCCGCCGCCGTCGCCGCGGACACGCCCCTCCTCAGACGCCTGGGCAGCAGCTCCGCGAGCGGCACGGCCCCGGGCACGGTCCCGCCCCGCGTGCGCCGCGCGGCCTTCTCCGAGAGCTCCCCGCGACGCCCGCGGACCAAGCCCCGCTCCTCCTCGGCCGAGATTCCCCTTCCCCCTCGGCCCCTCCCGACGTCCTCCTCCTACCGCGCGATTCGGCGCCCCCCCCCCACCACCAATCTGGTCTAGTCGTTGAGCGGTTGTTGTGTCGGTTATTTATTTATTACACTATGAACGGCGCTACTACTACAATTGCGAAGCGCGGCCAGAGCCAGAGCCAGCCCCCGCCCTGCAAGCGGAACGTCGAGCAGCGCGCCAACGACATCCTGGCCATGGCGCGCGCGCTCGTGCACCGCGGCGAGAAGCCCCTGCGTCGCAACAAGACCTCTCCTCGCCGCTTCCAAGGCGCCGGCAGGTCAGTCGACGAGTGCCGGGCCCAGGCGCACGTGGCCCTGGCCTCCCTCAAGCGCCACGACTGGAGCTCCAAGACGATGCGCGAGGTCCTGTCGGACCGAGGATGCGACCCCGAGATAGAGACGCCCGTGGTCGAGGGGGGGCTCCTCGACCTCACGTCGAACGACGCGTTCGACCGCCGCGACGACCGCTTCTCGGGGCTGCTCGCCTTTGGCGAGTCCGGCATGACGAGGCTCGAGGAACTTGTGGAGGCGGCGATGGCCGCGTCGGAGCGAGCCGCCGCCGAGCGGCGGCCATCGAGATGCGCGAGCATTCTGACGGCTCGCGGCCTCGTCCACGTCGCTTGCGACGTCGTCTCGCGCGCGAGCGCGACGCTGAGCGTGAGCGCCGAACGATCGGTCGTGCTGAGAGCCGCGAGCGACGGCGACACCCGCTTCGTCGGGATGGTCGTCGCCGACGCCACCGACGCCGCCGTGCCCGCGCCGGACGGACCGACCAGACAATTTCTCGCCGAGTACGGCGACTTTCCGGTCTACCTGGTTACCCGCGACCTTCAGGCAAAGCGTGTCTCGACGCACGAGCTCTTTCCATTGAGGCCGCCGCCGCCTTGGACGTCGTCATCGCCCAGCAGCCCTCCTCCGAGGAGTCCTTCTTCTTCTTCTCCTCCTCCGACGAAGAGGAGGAGGAAAAAGAGCAGCCCCGAGGAGTGGACGGTCGCCGACGTCGGCGCGTGGCTCGAGGCGGACGTCGGACTTCCCGAGTACGTGTCGATCTTCGGCAGGGCCAAGGTCAACGGCGCCTTGCTCCTCAAGCTCGAATCCCGCGACCTCGAGGACACCCTCGAGGTCAAGCACGCGCTGCACCGCCGCAAGATCCTCGCCGCGATCGAGGACGTGGTCGAGACTGACTACGAGCTCGCGTGCGACGAGAGCGACATCGACGAATTCGTCAACGGCCTCGACAAGGACAGGGTGCGCGCCGTCGCGAGACTCAAGGTCGCCTTTGACGAACACGCGCGCGTTCTTCGCGATGATGATGAAGATGGCCCCCGGCTCCTCGACGCCGACGGACTCGAGCGCGCTCTCGTTCGACTCGGTCGCAACGTCGACGCGCCTCGCGTCAAGGACTGGCTCGTCCACGACGGCCGTCGGCTCGCGTTTCTCGACTTCGTCGACGTCTACGTCGACCTCTTCTCCCGGGAGGATCCCGACCTCAAAATGCGCGATCACAAGGCCAAGGCCCTCTCCCAGCGCGTCAGGCTCCTCGCTAACGGTCACGTCCATCTCGCCGACGAAAAAATCAACAAACGCCAGGATGATGAGGAGAAGGAATATTATTCGTCGGAGGACGACGAGACGAATCGCCGCCGCCGTCGCGCGAAGAAGGCAGCGCGCGCGGCCGACGAAACCTTAGGGTCCGTGCGGCGGCTTGCCGAGCTCAAGCAGACCTTTGATCGCTTCGCGATCGCCGACCTCGTCACGGGTGCCGAGGCCGTCCAAGCCCTGACCGAACTCGGCTCGACCCTCCCGCGCAAAGTCGTCTCGGCGTACCTCCGAGAGCGCGGCTTTTACGGGCTCCAGCGCGACATGAGCTTCTTTGAATTTCTTCGCGCTTTTGCAGCTTTGGAGCTCGAAGACCGGGCGCAGGTTGCCGCGCTCAGGACGGCGCAACGCAGAGCTAGGGCGATGGCCTGGTCGAGCGACGACGACGACGACGACGTCGTCAACTCGGACGAATCAGATTCAGTCGACCGCCGCATCTCGCGCGCCACGAGCAAGCCCTACACCATCACCTCGATGCGCCGCGGGCACCGCCGTCGCTTTCGGACCCCTCCAAGGCGAACGGTCGATTCGTCGGACGACTCGCCGCGCCGCGCAAAGTCGACGTCTCCGCGTCACTGCAGCAGCAGCCGAAAACGCAAAACATCTCCCGACGACTTTAAGGAGGGCGACCTGATCGAGGCGCGCTACCACGGAAAAGACAAGTGGTTCCCGGGGATTGTCCGGCGCGCGAGGGCCGACAACACCTACGACGTCGAATACGACGACGGCGACAAGGAAATGGGCGTCGACGCGGACGTGGTGAGAAAGCGACGTCGCCGTTCCCCCCGTCTGCGCGCGGGGGACCGCGTCGACGCGAGGTATCGTGGCAAATCTAAGGCGTACGCGGGACGAATCACGAGGGACCGCGGCGACGGCACCTACGACATTGACTACGATGACGGCGAGAAGGAAAAGCGCGTTCGAGAAGAGCTAATCACCCTCAACCACTCCTCCGACTCGGACGCAACAGCAGCAGACCACAAGGATCGCGACAGAAAGCAGCGGCTTCTCGTCGTAGGGGACAAGGTCGAAGCGCGGTACCGCGGGCGGTCAAAGTACTACCCGGCTCGAATATCGCGCGTCCACGCCGATGGCACCTACGACCTCGACTACGATGACGGCGAGAAGGAAAAGTGCGTCGATGCCACAACGGTGAAAGCACTCGCTGGCGGGTCTGCGAGAAGCCCAAAAAAAATCGCCAACGGCGACGACTATTTTGTCCAGGGCGACAGAGTCAAAGCGCGGTTTCGTGGACGCGAAAGGTACTATCCTGGTCGAATCGCCCGAGACCGCGGCGACGGGACGTACGACGTCCGCTACGACGACGGGGAGAAGGAAACGCGAGTGCGTGCCGAGCTCATCCGTGGTCTCGTCGACAAGGAGCTCGCCGAGGATGACGGCGGCGGCATGAGTGTCGGGGACAAAGTCGAAGCGCGATACAAGGGCAAAGACAGATATTACCCGGGTGTTATTGACCGCGTTCACGCGGATGGCACTTACGATATAACGTACGACGACGGCGACAAAGAGAAGCGCGTAGACAGCAAGCTCGTCCGCCCGGCGGTGTCGTCGAGTCGCTCGTCGTCGCGGCATTCGCCGTCATCTTCGAGACACGGGGGCTTCCGTGTGGGCGACAAGATTGAGGCGAGGTATCGTGGGCGCTCGAAGTACTATCCCGGCGCCATTGCTCGTGTTCACGCCGATGGGACGTATGACGTCGACTACGACGACGGCGAAAAAGAGGACCGAATACGAGAGGGACACATCAGGATCCTCGATGTGCCGCGCTCTGCACGAGGGGGCCGGCTTAGGGAAGGAGATCGCGTCGAGGCGAGGTATCGCGGCCGCTCCAAAGCCTATCCTGGCCGCATTGCACGCGACAGAGACGACGGCACGTACGACGTCGACTACGATGACGGAGAGAAAGAGACGCGGGTGCGAGAGGAGCTCATAACCAAGCTCTCCTCCTCCGAAGAAGGACCGCGTTCAGCGCAACGCGGGCGCCTGCGAGAAGGCGACCGAGTCGAGGCAAGGTATCGCGGTCGCTCCAAGGCCTATCCTGGGCGCATCGCTCGCGACCGCGGCGACGGCACCTACGACGTCGACTATGACGATGGTGAAAAAGAGACGAATGTCCGTGAAGAGCTTATCACGATGCTCAGCTGTGATCGCCGTGACAGCTTCGACGATCACCCCCGCGACGGAAAGTTCAACGTGGGAGACAAGGTCGACGCCAAGTATAGAGGTCGATCCAAGTTTTATCCAGGCCGCATTGCCCGTGTTCGTGCTGACGGCACCTACGATATCGAATACGACGACGGTGAGAAGGAGAGTCGGTTGCTCGGAGAGTACATCAAGCTCATCGACGGGTCATTGAGTGCTCGAGGCCGAAACAAAATGCGGGAGGGCGCCAAAGTCGAAGCCCGCTATCGAGGGCGATCAAAATTCTATCCTGGGCGCATCGCTCGCGACCGTGGCGATGGTACGTTTGATATCGACTACGACGATGGAGAGAAGGAAACGCGCGTATCGGAGGAGCTAATCAAATTGTTGCCTGGTTCGAGTCCGCGCTCGCCGCGCGGCCGGCTGCGAGAAGGTGACCGCGTCGAGGCGAGGTACCGTGGACGATCCAAGGTCTACCCAGGTCGCATAGCGCGCGACTGTGGCGATGGGACGTACGACATCGACTATGATGATGGCGAGAAAGAAACACGCGTGCGACAAGAGCTTATTACAAAGCTCGACATTGACCGAAGGGATAGCATCGACGATGATGACCGTCGCGATTCAAAGTTCAACGTGGGCGACCCGATCGATGCCAAGTACAGGGGACGATCGAAATACTATCCCGGGCGCATCTCCCGTGTGCACGCTGATGGCACGTACGATGTCGACTACGATGATGGGGAGAAGGAGAGCCGCGTGACGTTAAATTACATCAAGCGCAGGGACAATATCAAGAGCCCTCGCGGTAGGAAACTCGTCGAAGGTGATAAGATCGAGGCGCGTTACCGTGGACGATCCAAGTTCTATCCTGGGCGCATCGCTCGTGACCGTGGCGATGGTACTTTTGATGTCGACTACGACGATGGAGAGAAGGAAACGCGCGTGTCCGAAGACCTTATCAGGCTGCGCCCTGGTTCGAGTCCGCGCTCGCCGCGCGGCCGGCTGCGAGAAGGCGACCGCGTCGAGGCAAGGTACCGTGGACGATCCAAGGTCTACCCAGGTCGCATAGCGCGCGACCGTGGCGATGGGACGTACGACATCGACTATGACGATGGCGAGAAAGAAACACGCGTGCGACAAGAGCTCATTTCAAAGCTCGAAAATGAGCGAAGGGATAGCATCGACGATGATGACCGTCGCGATTCAAAGTTCAACGTGGGCGACCCGATCGATGCCAAGTACAGGGGACGATCGAAATACTATCCCGGGCGCATCTCCCGTGTGCACGCTGATGGCACGTACGATGTCGACTACGATGATGGGGAGAAGGAGAGCCGCGTGACGTTAAATTACATCAAGCGCAGGGACAATATCAAGAGCCCTCGCGGTAGGAAACTCGTCGAAGGTGATAAGATCGAGGCGCGTTACCGTGGACGATCCAAGTTCTATCCTGGGCGCATCGCTCGTGACCGTGGCGATGGTACTTTTGATGTCGACTACGACGATGGAGAGAAGGAAACGCGCGTGTCCGAAGACCTTATCAGGCTGCGCCCTGGTTCGAGTCCGCGCTCGCCGCGCGGCCGGCTGCGAGAAGGCGACCGCGTCGAGGCAAGGTACCGTGGACGATCCAAGGTCTACCCAGGTCGCATAGCGCGCGACCGTGGCGATGGGACGTACGACATCGACTATGATGATGGCGAGAAAGAAACACGCGTGCGACAAGAGCTTATTACAAAGCTCGACATTGACCGAAGGGATAGCATCGACGATGATGACCGTCGCGATTCAAAGTTCAACGTGGGCGACCCGATCGATGCCAAGTACAGGGGACGATCGAAATACTACCCCGGGCACATCGCCCGTGTGCACGCTGATGGCACGTACGATGTCGACTACGATGATGGGGAGAAGGAGAGCCGCGTGCCGCTAAATTACATCAAGCGCAGGGACAATATCAAGAGCCCTCGCGGTAGGAAACTCGTCGAAGGTGATAAGATCGAGGCGCGTTACGGTGGACGATCCAAGTTCTATCCTGGGCGCATCGCTCGTGACCGTGGCGATGGTACTTTTGATGTCGACTACGACGATGGAGAGAAGGAAACGCGCGTGTCCGAAGACCTTATCAGGCTGCGCCCTGGTTCGAGTCCGCGCTCGCCTCGCGGCCGGCTGCGAGAAGGTGACCGCGTCGAGGCGAGGTACCGTGGACGATCCAAGGTCTACCCAGGTCGCATAGCGCGAGACTGTGGCGATGGGACGTACGACATCGACTATGATGATGGCGAGAAAGAAACACGCGTGCGACAAGAGCTTATTACAAAGCTCGACATTGACCGAAGGGATAGCATCGACGATGATGACCGTCGCGATTCAAAGTTCAACGTGGGCGACCCGATCGATGCCAAGTACAGGGGACGATCGAAATACTACCCCGGGCACATCGCCCGTGTGCACGCTGATGGCACGTACGATGTCGACTACGATGATGGGGAGAAGGAGAGCCGCGTGCCGCTAAATTACATCAAGCGCAGGGACAATATCAAGAGCCCTCGCGGTAGGAAACTCGTCGAAGGTGATAAGATCGAGGCGCGTTACGGTGGACGATCCAAGTTCTATCCTGGGCGCATCGCTCGTGACCGTGGCGACGGTAGTTTTGATGTCGACTACGACGATGGAGAGAAGGAAACGCGCGTGTCCGAAGACCTTATCAGGCTGCGCCCTGGTTCGAGTCCGCGCTCGCCTCGCGGCCGGCTGCGAGAAGGTGACCGCGTCGAGGCGAGGTACCGTGGACGATCCAAGGTCTACCCAGGTCGCATAGCGCGCGACCGTGGCGATGGGACGTACGACATCGACTATGACGATGGCGAGAAAGAAACACGCGTGCGACAAGAGCTCATTACAAAGCTCGACAATGAGCGAAGGGATAGCATCGACGATGATGACCGTCGCGATTCTAAGTTCAACGTGGGCGACCCGATCGATGCCAAGTACAGGGGTCGATCGAAATACTACCCCGGGCACATCGCCCGTGTGCACGCTGATGGCACGTACGATGTCGACTACGATGATGGGGAGAAGGAGAGCCGCGTGCCGTTAAATTACATCAAGCGCAGGGACAATATCAAGAGCCCTCGCGGTAGGAAACTCGTCGAAGGTGATAAGATCGAGGCGCGTTACGGTGGACGATCCAAGTTCTATCCTGGGCGCATCGCTCGTGACCGTGGCGACGGTACTTTTGATGTCGACTACGACGATGGAGAGAAGGAAACGCGCGTGTCCGAAGACCTTATCAGGCTGCGCCCTGGTTCGAGTCCGCGCTCGCCTCGCGGCCGGCTGCGAGAAGGTGACCGCGTCGAGGCGAGGTACCGTGGACGATCCAAGGTCTACCCAGGTCGCATAGCGCGCGACCGTGGCGATGGGACGTACGACATCGACTATGACGATGGCGAGAAAGAAACACGCGTGCGACAAGAGCTCATTACAAAGCTTCACGATGACCGTAGAAAAAGGCTCGACGATGACCACCGCGACAGAAAGTTTAACGTGGGCGACAACGTTGAGGCACGCTATCGCGGGCGGTCCAAGTACTACCCTGGCCGTGTTGCCCGCGTGCATGCTGATGGCACGTACGATATCGATTATGACGACGGTGTGAAGGAGATACGGGTCCTTGGAGAGCACATTAAGCTCAATGACTTTCCTCTTCGGAATCCTCGAGACAAGAAATTGCGCGAGGGTGCAAAAGTAGAGGCTCGGTATCGAGGTCGATCCAAGTTCTATCCTGGCCGCATCGCTCGTGATCGCGATGATGGCACGTTCGATATCGACTACGATGATGGAGAAAAGGAAACGCGTGTATCGGAGGACCTCATCAGGTTGCTGCCTAGTTCGAGCGCGCGTGGCCGATTACGAGAGGGTGACCGCGTCGAGGCGAGATTTCGCGGCCGGTCGAAATTTTACCCTGGTCGCATTGCGCGTGACAGAGGCGATGGCACCTACGACGTAGACTACGACGATGGTGAGAAAGAGACACGCGTGCACGAAGAGCTCATCACAAAGCTCGATAGCGATCGCCGTGATAGTCTCGATATTGTCCGTCACAATGGCAAATTCAATGTGGGCGACGCGATCGATGCCAGGTACAAGGGTCGATCGAAATACTATCCCGGACGCATCGCCCGCGTGAACGCTGATGGAACATACGATGTCGATTACGACGACGGAGAGAAAGAAAGTCGGGTGCTCGGAGACGACATCAAGCTCAGAGATGGACCAGGAAGCGCACGTGGCAGAAAACTACGTGAGGGTGCCAAGGTTGAGGCACGCTATCGAGGAAGGCAAAAATACTACCCGGGACGAATTTCTCGTGATCGTGGCGATGGCACGTTTGACATCGACTACGACGATGGCGAGAAGGAGACCAGGGTCGAAGAAGAGTGCATTAGACTCTTCACTGACGATGACCAACCTCTATCTGCACGCGCGAATAGAAAGCTCGTCGAAGGCGACAAGATCGAGGCACGATACCGCGGACGATCCAAGTATTATCCTGGTCGGATATCGCGCGATCGCGGCGATGGTACTTTCGACGTTGAATACGACGATGGCGAGAACGAGACGCGCGTATCCGAGGACCTCATCAAACTGCTGCCTGGTTTGAGCCCGCGCTTATTGCGTGGCCGGTTGCGAGAAGGTGACCGTGTTGAGGCGAGATATCGCGGCCGGTCCAAGGCCTACCCTGGTCGCGTTGTTCGCGATCGCGGTGACGGGACGTACGACGTCGACTACGACGACGGTGAGAAGGAGACCCGCTTACGCGAAGACCTGATCACAAAGCTCGACAACAACGATGATCGTCGTGATAGCCTCCTTGACGACGACGACCACCACCACCAAAAGTTCAAGGTCGGCGATAAGATCGAGGCGCGCTATCGCGGACGATCGAAATTCTATCCTGGACGCATTGCTCGCGTGCATGCTGATGGCACGTACGACGTCGATTACGACGATGGTGAGAGAGAGAGTCGAGTGCTCGGAGAATACGTAAAGCATCCGGGACCACGAAGTCCGCGTCTCCGGAAACTCATCGAAGGTGACCGTGTGGAGGCGCGTTATAGGGGTCGATCAAAATTTTATCATGGACGTATTGCGCGTGATCGTGGTGATGGCACGTACGACATCGACTACGACGACGGTGAGAAGGAAGCTCGCGTAAGTGAAGACCTAATTACGAAGCTCGAGATTGAACAACAACGCCGCGACAGCCTTGACGACGATCGCGACAACGAAAAAAGGTTCAACGTTGGAGACAAGATTGAAGCTAAATACGGGGGGCGATCGAGATACTATCCCGGCCGCGTTACCCGCGTGCACGCTGACGGCACGTACGACGTCGATTACGACGACGGCGAGAAGGAGAGTCGAGTACTCGGAGAGCACATCAAGCTCAGCGATGGTCCAAAACGGAGTGCTCGCGGGAAGAAAATTCGTGAAGGCGCCAAAATTGAGGCTCGCTATCGAGGGCGATCAAAATACTATCCGGGACGCATCGTTCGAGACCGCGGCGACGGCACGTTCGACATTGCCTACGACGACGGCGAGAAGGAAACCAACGTCGAAGAAGAGTTCGTCCTTCTAGTCGATGATGATGATGATGATGATGATGATGATCGGCCTCGATCTCCGAGGACGAGGAATGCACGATCGCCCGATCGCTCGGGCGAACTACGCGTTGGCGACGCGGTCGAGGCGCGGTATCGAGGCAAGAATACGTTTTACCCTGGCCGCGTTGCCCGCGTCCACGCCGACGGGACGTACGACATCGACTACGACGACGGCGACAAGGAGAGTCGTATGTCCCGCAAGGACATCACGTTTCCAAGGCGCGGGTTGAGCCAAGGTGCGAAGATCGAGGCGCGGTATCAAGGACGGTCGAGGTACTATCCGGGGCGGATCTCGCGGGAACGAAGCGATGGGACCTACGACGTCGATTATGACGATGGCGAGAAGGAGACGAGCGTGCGCGAGGAGCACATTCGGCTTAGTCGCGACGAGCCGCCGCTTGGCTCGCCGACGACGTTCCGGCGCGGGGAGAACGTCGAGGCGAGGTTCCGAAGGCGGTCGAGGTACGAGCGGGGTGTGATCACCAAGGTCAACCGCGACAGCACCTACGACGTCGAGTACGACGACGGTGAGCGGGAATTCGGGGTGCGGGACTACCTCATACGATCGCGCGAACGAGAGAGACCCCCCTCAATTTCAACCTTAGACTGATGATAAAAGACATCAACAACATAGGAAATAGGGTCGAGTATAATATTGTTATTATAACGCCGCCCCAAGAAGAAAAAAAAGAAAATTGCGTTATGAGCGAGTGCGTGATATGTCTTCGAAGCACGGAGGATGTCGTTGTGTCGTCGTGCGGAATCCTTCGGCACGGCGCGTGCCGCGGTTGCATGCGCGCCGCGCTGTTGTCTCCGTTGGAGCGGAACCCCTTGCGTAAACGAGACGGGTCGATGGCATGCGTCGCCGCAAACTGCGACGGGCAATGGCATCTCCGCGAGCTGCTGGAGATGGTCGAATCGAAGAGCGACAAGGCTCATGTTCTCGGGATCGTAGCAAAGCGGCGGGAGACGACGGCGACGCGATTGTCCGAGCGCGAACGTCTTCTCGCGGCGGTGGACTTTTTGAAGAAGCCCGAGATCAAGGACCGACCTCGCCAAGCAGTCGACGAATATTTGATGAGACAGGGAATCGCAGAGGATGTCGTCGCCGAGGCACGCCGGCTCGTGGACGAAGACATCGTTCCCTTGGCGGGAGGGCAGTCGCACGCGCCGGCGTTCGCGTCGGTCGAGGTCGATTCCGCCGCCGCGGAGGAGATAGACGCGATCGAGGCCGAGCTCATCGCCGTCGACGACCTCGCCAGCGTGCTGCGAAAAATCGAAAGCACGAAAAAAAAAGCGACCAAGAGGGTGTTGCGGAACAAGGTCGGCGAGCGAGCGAAGTTGTGCGCGGCGGCGCTCGACTGCCAGAGCTGGGCGTGCTTGGACGGGTTCGCCGGACCCGACCTCGTCGACGGCGTCTTGCGCGACGTCGCGTGCCTCGAACCGCTCTACGCGCCCTCGGAGATATGGGTGGGGACTTCCGCGACCCTGGGCGCGCAGGTCGTCGTCCCGGAAGTCCGGGGAGACAAGGTGTTGTGGATGTGCGGCGCGCATCCCGGCCGGGAGCGCGGGGGCGTCGAGCCCTGCGACGACGAGGTCAAGCGGGGGGTTTCAGCGGGGGTCTCGAGACTCTCAAAGTCGCAGGAGGCGCGGTTCCAGCATCTCCGCGACCTCATGCGCTCCGTCGACGGCTTTGTTCTTGGCGAGCTCGTCCCGAGGCTTGGCGTTTTATCCGACGTCTCGTCGCGCTCGGACGCCATGCTTGCCGTCTATCCTGGCGACGGGGCGCGCTTCCAGGCGCACGTCGACAACACCTCCCTTGACGGCCGGAAACTCACGACCGTTCTGTACTTGAACAAGGGCTGGACGCGCGAGAAGGGCGGTCAACTAAGGATTCACGCGACGTCGAAAGCGCACTACGACGTCGAGCCGAGGGCGGGCCGGCTCGCTCTGTTTTACGCCGACCGCATCAAGCACGAGGTTCGCCCGACGTGGCATCAGGACCGGGTGGCTCTTACGCTCTGGTACTACGGCGACAACGAGCGCCGCGACGCCGTGGACAGAGCCAAGGTCGACGCGGCGACCGAGGTTGCCGTCAACGCGACCGACGCCGAGCGCCGAAGGGCCCAGGCTTATGCCCGCGACCTTTGCGACCCCGCGCACCACGCCTCGGTCGAAGACCTCGCCGACCGCGCCGAGTACCTCCCGCGCAACTCACAGAAAATTCTGGCCGCGATGGCGGGCGTCCCGGACACTCACTTTGCCGTCGCCGTCAGGAGAATGACCCCGGACGCTCTGAACGGCCTCCGCACGCGCTTCGCCACCATGGGGGTCTAAGTACCCTGCCGCCCTCCACGGACACACTGCGCGTGGAGATGCCCGCTTCAATTAACTAGAGCGGATCTGTTTGTGGCCGCCCGAAGCAATCCGAACGGACACTCGGGCGGGTTGTTGTGCGCCGAGGGCGTCTCGAAGAGGAAAGAGCCGCGGGACAAGCGTCTGCTCCACGAACGGCACTTGCTGAGGGGTCCTTCCTTGGGGTTATTATTATTAACCAAGGCGATAGGCGGGTGTGGGTGAGTGAACCGCGCGGCGATGTGCTGTTGGGAGGATACACGACGCCGGTCCCGCAGATGGCCCTGCGAGGAGCGCAGCAGCAGCTACGTCTCTTCAAGTCTATCGGGTAGCTTGTGTGATCGGTCACTTCTCTCTCTCTACGCTGCGCTCCTGTCTGAAAGCGCACGCGCGACTCGCGTGGCCATTTCCGGACTGCTTGCCGGCAATGATGATTATTAGCGTGCAGGGGAGGCAAGAACATCTCAGCGCCGCGAGCCTCAGATACTATACTGCCAATAAAGCCATCATCGAATCCCCAAGTCGAGCATACTACATACAGTCGTGGTCCTGCGAGCAAAAAAAGCACATATAGTCTTGCAATGATCGAAGCATCGCAAGTTGCTCGTTACGGCGCGTGGCCCGACAGCGCATCGGACCTCGAGCGGACACGTCCGAGGGACCTAGCGACTGTCTCGATTGTTTTGTCGTTGTTCGTTCTCCTGTAGCACCGGCTCTCGCGTTGGCAACGACCACCGTATTGTGATGACTACTGACGCTTCATATCCCTCGCAACGGCTTTGGCCCGATTAATTCCTGTGATCGATCTCTGGCGACTCTTCACCCGCACACACCGCCTGCTTGAGCCGAAGTGTCCTCTTGCGCTTGTGAGAGACGTGACTCCCTCCGTGCGTAGGCCAACAACCCCTCGAGCCAAAGCGCGCGGGATCAGAATCACAGGGTGTTGAGACGACGGGCACCGAAAGCCGAGTCGACCGGGAGTGATCATCATCAGGCCCCGGTCGCGCGCGCGTTGACCGAGCATCAGCGTCGTCGTCGTCAACTTCATTCGGCGCCTCCCGGCGGGGCCATACCCCATCGCGCACGTTCCGGCTTCCAACCGGCTCGCCGCCCGGGTGTCTGTCACCCTATTCTTCTTCAGGGAGGACGGACGGACGCCCTCGTTAGGCGCAGAATCCAGGACGCGCTTTCCTCTACACGATTCGGTTATTGCTCCACGACAAATAACTAGGTCGAAGTGATTAAATTAACCCAGGCGCTGGAGGTAATCAGCGACTGTCGCATCGTCGACGGGGTTGCCCATCGTCGCGCTCGTGAGAATTCGCACCCCCTCGCCGACGATGGGGTCTTGCTGCGAGACTATCTGAAGTTGCATGACGCCAACCATGACGTTGGGGAGGCCATACTCCCCCAATTTCGCCCCCGCGATCTCGGTAACGAGCGGTACGAGCTTCTGCATCCGCGCGATGGGCTGTTGGTCGGGTGGCAACGCGCTCGTGGCGTCGACGGCAGCTTGGAGGCGCGACCGGTTTTCGGGGAGCGTGAAGGTGGTGATGGTGTCCTTCAAGATCACCTGCGACGGCGAACCTTGCAGACGACAAGATGTGGTGGTGCACCAACCTTCGCGCGGTCGACCGTCATCGGCGGAGGCTGCTGCGCCATAGCGACTACGAATTCGATCGATGCCGGCAAGCAACGCCCTAACGGAAAATTTAACGGAATTTTAGATGTCGAGGGGGGAGCCGAGGTCTCTCGACGCGCGTCGGAGAAAGTCGCGGAAGTAGTCGGGGTTGAGAAAGAGGCCCGTCGAGCCGGCGCAGGGCATCGAGTTGGAGGAGAGGATGCCAAGGACTCGCGCCTGGTCGTCGAGCGCGGGGCCGCCGGAGTCACCGTTGCAGGAGCCGCCGGATCCCGATGCGAGGGTCGTCTTTGTGTAAAACGAGGGAGCGTCGCGCGGCGTGAGGGCCTTAATCTCGAGCTTCCGGAGTTGACCAGACGTGTAATCCTCGGGGTCGTCGACGGCGTCCCCAAATCCGTACAAGGTGAGGCGCCCCCCCCCTCCGCCCCCGACGCGGGCCACCCTCCAGGTCTTTGGCGCCGGTCTTTTGAGCTTGATGAGGACGAGGTCGCTCCGCTGGAACCCGACGTCGCTTGGTCTGACGTACCGCTCGACGTCGACCGTACGGGCCGTCTCGTCGAATATATCCGTCCCAAAAACAACCTTCGTTAGCCGTCCGTCGAGCTCTTCGGGAATGTCGATGCAGTGCTGCGCGCTCAGCACGAGGTCCGGCGCGACAAGGGTCCCGCTGCAGGCGGCGGGTACGTCGTGTCTGCAGATCTCGCAGCCGTCGAGGTCGATCCACAGCGCGACGGCGCCCGAAGCGGCGGCCTCCGACGACGAGACGCGAGACCCGGAGATGATCGAATTCGAGGGTAATGGCGCGCACACCGAGGCCGCAGCCCCTCGCAGCACCCACCGCCGGCTAGGAGAGAGGCCCCAACACCTGTTCGCAACAAGCAACAAAAGCATGGCGGTGGTGAGGGCAAAAAAACAACAACACTTACTCAAAGCAGGAGTGCTATTTTCGAGAGAGATAATAAATAATAATAAGGGTTTGTATCTTTGCTAAAAGTTGGTTTTTTTAGTATCATCATCATATTAAATCATCGTTCGGAAACTCTTCCAGCCAGTCTCTAATTTTGGCGCAGGTGTCGAGTTCCTCGAGGCCGTCGGCGGTGCGGTACCTTTTGGGATAGATGGTGGCGCCCTCGTCGCAGGAAAAGCGATCGAATTCGGACCTGTGGACATCCTTGCAGTCAAGGAGCTGCCAGCAGCACGAGCCCGAGTGGTCGTTGTTATTGTAGGAGGATAAGGCCCAGAAGGGCCCGTTCAGAAAGTATTTCGGCGGGTAGGTGAGCTGGAACCAGGCGACGGAAAAGACGACAAAGAGGACGAGGACGAAGAGGGCGAGGGGCCGAACGAGAAAGCGATGCGCGATCGACTCTGCGACCGGCCTGAGGAAGCAGAGTCCAAAGAGAAAACCGCCGATCCAGCCGCCGACGTGGGCCGAGTACGAGGTATCGGCGTCCTTGTAGATAAAGACGTAGACCATGACGTCGAACAACGGCACGAGAACGCAGAGCGACCCGCGGATGAGCAGGCTGATATCCTCAGCCATGGCGCGCCAGTTAATACAGCAGTCGGCCGTGTGCAGACCAATCAGCGTGTAGACGCCTCCCGAGGCCCCGACGACCGTCTTGTGGATGTCGGAAAAGGCGCACGTGAGCGAACCGAGCGCGACGCCGAGCTGGTACACCAAGAACGAGATGAGATGTCCGTGGACGATCTCGACGGGGATCCCGAACACGAGCTGGACGAATATGTTGGAGACGATGTGCGTGTAGCCAATGTGTGCGAATTGGTAGGTCCACAGCCGCCACACCTGGGGCCGCCGGTCCTTGCACTGGGGAAAGTTCGAGATGAGCTGGTAGTGGAGCCACTTTGGTCCTACGACCGGCGACCCCGCCTTGACCCGGCCCCAGCCGCCCGGTTTCCGCTTGCTGTAGAATACGAACGACGCGATCTGGAGGCCCGAGAGCAGGACGAGAGCGAGCGGCCAGTATTGTTGCTGATTCGCGTACTTGACGACGATGACGTCGCGCGGCACGCTCACAAACAAGGTGCCCTTTGGGAACTTTCGCTTCGACGTCGTCGCCGGCCAGTCGTAGTCGTGCGGGCCGTCGAGATACTGGAGTAAGTACCGCGTCGCGTAGCCGGTGCCGTGCTCGCGTCGCAATCGCATCGCACGCTTGACCTTGGCGCGGCAGTACTGGCCCGGCTTGAACGGCGTGTCCTCGTCGTCGTCGTCGTCGTCGTCGCCGTTCGGCGGCGAGTTCCCTCCCGACATGAGGCTCTGGAACACGCCGCGCTTGGCGAGGCCCCCCGAGTCGACGTTGTTGTCTCGAGTCGCTCCGTTCTTCTTGCGGCCGGTCAGCATCACCTCGCCGAGCGGCGTTCGGACGGTGTACGTGTC
Source organism: Chrysophaeum taylorii (assembly GCA_029834535.1). Taxonomy (NCBI): domain Eukaryota; class Pelagophyceae; order Pelagomonadales; family Pelagomonadaceae; genus Chrysophaeum; species Chrysophaeum taylorii. Next base: position 154,517 of record JAQMWT010000166.1, read on the forward strand.
GGCGGCGTACATCACCTCGACGACGACGCCGGAATTGAGGGTTTGCCACCACGCCCGCTTCGTGTCTCGGCGAAACATGAGGGCGCTCGCAGCCGTCCGCAGACGACGCGACCGCACGCGGCCTTGGCCATCCGACGAAAGGCTCGCTAACAGCGACGACGACCCCGGAATGGCGAGGTTGACGTGCCCCGCTCGTCGGCCGCCGCCGCCGCTGCTCGAGGTCGCGGGCGGCGCGGCGCGTCTCGCGGCCCGGTCATCGACGCCGGACATGGCCGTCACGAGCGCCGATCGCGTGACGCACTGGTGCGTGATGGCGATCAGGAGGCCCTCGGCGAGCGAGTGCGCGAGCGCCGGGCAGTCGGTCGAGAGGTCGAGCGTCAACCGCCGGCCGCCCGCGCCTCGTCGGTACGCGACGCTCAAGGACGAGGCAAGCGTCGCCGATCCCACGGCATACTTGGAAGGCATCGGCATGTCGACGCCTTCCATGTCGTCGAAGTAGATGCGCATCTCTCCGAGACCGTAGGCGGGAATCACGTCGATACCGGCCAAGTCGCCGACGCCCGAGATGACCACGGGCTTGGGCTTGGCCGGCATGCCCGTGTCTTCTCGCAGAGCGTGCTGCTCGGCGCCCACGCCCTGGCTCAACAACCGATTAAGCTGCGCGAGCTTCCGCCTCTCGCTCGGGCGGAGCTGGTTCAGCGACGACGACGACAAGAGCACCAGGTCGCGGCGCGAATCGGGCGAGTCGTGGACCTTTTCCTCGGGCCCGCCAGACGACGACGACGACGGCGGCGGCAACGCGGCGCCGCCCGCGGGCGCAGCAGCAGCCGGCGGCTTGGTGGACGTGACGAAGAGGCGACTGTGTGCGTTAAAGAGGTCGGGGCTCACCAAGGTGAGCGCGACGACGCCGCGCTTCGAGGTCTTGGCTTTCCTCGCGGCGGCGTCGGCGGCGACGCCAAACGCGAGGAGCGTGTAGTGCGAGACGTGGTGGTTGTCCATGAGGACGAGGACGTCTTCGACGCGGGCGGCCGTGGTCTTTGAGGTGATGGCATTGACGACGAGCACGCCCGAGCGCTGCGTTAGCTCGAGGCCCCACGTCTCCGTCGCGCACGGCGGCTTGCGCGCGATCGAGTTTTTTATCATCCACGAGCCCGATCGTCGCTTCGAAGAGTCGTCGTCGTCGTCGTCGTCGTCTTCTTCTTCTTCTTCTGCCGAGAGAGCGATGGTGTACAAGACGTCCTCGTTGGTGTCGGTGCGCGCGAAGACGACGCGAACGCTCGGCTTTTCGGCGACGGCTCGGACGCACTTGTCCATCAAGTAGTGCACGCCGCGCGCGTCGGGGGGCGGGACGACCAGTTTGCCGTCGATCGCGACGAGGGTGTCGCCGGGATGCACGCCCTTGGCGCTCGCGCCCCCCGAGGCGCTGCGGACGGCGATGACGGCGCGCTTCCTGTCGGTCGTGAGCGCGCCGCGAAGCTGGACTTTTCCGACGACCGAATCGCCGCCGGCGTCGTTACGACTCATCGTCAACACGAGAGTCGCGTCGTTGGGCCTCGTGCCGCCACTCCTGGGCGTCAAGACCTCCTCAAAAGAAATCGCGCAGTCGAGCTCGACGAGCCCGAGGCCGCGCGTATTCTGGCGGAGGTGGCGCGGCGGCGGGAGCGCGGGCGCGGGGGGGGGAAGCGCGAGGAGTCGGTGGTTGCGCGAGGTGGCCTTGCCTGCGACGAAGGTGAGGCGGAGCGGGCGACGCGTGGTGTTGCGCAGCATTCCCAGCACGTCGTCGAGGCCGCGGTGCTCGACGTTGGTCCCATTGAGACCCGTCAGCTGGTCACCCTCCTGGACCCCCCCCGTCCGGGCCGCGCCAGTAACGCTCACGACGGCGATGATTTCCTCGCCCGACTCGAGGGTCGTGGTGGTCAAACCGAGTCCGAGCTCGCGGCTGCGGAACGTTACGTCGAACTGGGCGGTGTCCATCGGGCTTATTATTATTATTAGTGAGTTAGCTAGCAAAAACGACGACAGACAGATTAAGGTACACTATACTCTACGCGTATGATGTACAAATCAAGAATAGAATGGAAAATTTTGCGCGGCGAAAAATTCAAGGAGGAAACCCTACTACTACTAGCCGTTTGTTTTTATTCAACGGACAATCTTTACTAGTGAGATAGATGCTCGACGAATCGCTGTGGACGGAGAAGGACGAGGCGGACTGCCAGGCGTGGCGGTCGACCAAGGTTGCCGACTGGGAAAGCGGTGGGAAGCTCCTCAAAAAGTACCCGACGCGCGAGGAGCTCGACGCGTGGATGGACAAGCAGTGCGAGAAGACCAAGGCCGCCGCGCTGACTGTGCGCTCGAACCCCAAGGCGTTCTTCGACATGACCATCGGCGGGGAGCCCGCCGGGCGGATCGTGATGCAAGTCCGGAAGGATGTCGTCCCAAAGACGGCCGAGAACTTCCTCGAGCTCTGCCTCGGTACCAAGGGCTTTGGCTACAAGGGATGTCCCTTCCACCGGGTGATTCCCGGCTTCATGTGCCAGGGCGGCGACTTTACGAACCGGGACGGCACGGGAGGCAAGTCTATTTACGGCGAAAAATTCGAGGACGAAAACTTCAAGTTAAAGCACGTCGGCGAAGGCGTCTTGTCGATGGCCAACGCCGGCCCCAACACCAACGGATCCCAGTTCTTTTTGTGCACCGCCAAGACCACTTGGCTCGACGGCAAGCACGTCGTCTTCGGCAAGGTCGTTGAGGGCTACGACGTCGTCAAAAAGATTGAGGAGGTCGGTTCCCAGGGCGGCGAGACTTCCAAGCCGGTCCTCATCGCCGACTCGGGGGTCCTCGGACAGCCGGCGGCCTGGGGGGGAGGCGATGGCCCGGTCGCGATGGAAGACTAGTTATTATTATTATTACTCACTTCTTTTTATGATGATGATTTAGGGGGGGTCCTGCGTTCGGTCCGCATCGACCGCAGGATCCTGAAAAGGGCGGTGCCCGGGATGTGGCCGCCCCTCTTACTTCGGGCGCCGGTCTACTTGGGCCCTCCTTCCCCTCTCCGTGGGGGTGAAAAGTTTTTTTCCCCATATATTATTATTCATTCGCACCCCTCTAGAGTTGTTGTAGTTGCCTCCACATTGAAGCAAGCAAACACACGGTTGAGGAAAAAATACTGTATTGAAGAGTTTCCGGGGGTTTCATGGTTGAACTAAACTATTGAGCGACCGACAACCCTAAATTGCTAGACACCATTAACGCGCGCAGACGGAAAGTGACTGGTCCCCAATGACGACGACGACGCTGACCCGCTTCGAGATGGCCGTCCAGGAGGTGCTGCGCAAAAGCGTCCTCCAGCTTCGGGTAGCCCCGAGCCCCTACTTGCCGCCATTCGAATGCGTCGACGCCTCGGTCGAGCAGCTGTTTCGCGATGACGGCGCTCGGCTCAAGGACCGAGCATGCCGACGCATGGGTTGGACCCCAGCGATGGCGCGGCGAGTTTTCGAAGAATACAAAAAGTTCCTCACGCTCAAAGCGGCGGCGCACGACTGGAACTCTGACCTCCTCTTGCCCCCGCCTCTCATCGACGAAATGTGGCGCCTGCACGTCGTCGATAACCACGAATACTCCTCGGCCTGCCTCGCCGCCTTTGGAAAAGTCATCCAGCACGACCCCGACGGCGACATCGACCGCACAAAACGAATCGTCGGCCACTTCGCTTCCGCCGCCGCCGTTCGCGCCCGCTTCGCCGACGGCTTCGACGCCGAAATTTGGAGATTTGGTCAACCCCTGCAGGAGAGCGCCCAAGAGCCCGCCCCAAAGCGCCGCCGCTACGACGACGACGACGCCACCAACAATAGTAACGTCATCACCGTCAGAATTCGGGACGACCTCTGCGCTTCATATTCCCACTTGAAACGCCGCGACTCGACTAACCCCGACGACGAGCTCCAGGCCTCGTACAAGCGGCGCACGCACAATCCCCCTGGCACCGTGCAATTCCTATTCGACGCTTGTCAGGTGCAACCGGGACAAACGCCCAAGTGCCTCAGCTTGGCCGACGCCGACGTGATCCTCGCCATGCCCGACAATAGGCACGTTCCTCTCGTCCTATGATCTCGAGACTTCACTCATCGTCGACGTATAATTTTTTAATTAATGCGACGTCGCAACGTGCCCCTCTTCTCGACGAACGGAACGGCTCCCCCGACGTGACGCACCTTGGTTTTTGCTGCCGCCGCACCATTCGCTGCACTTTCTTTTTGCAACACGCACGAACGAACGAACGAACGAACGACTGACTTTTGTTGTTGTGTCTTTTTATTTCCCCACAACGTGCTGACGACAGACATCCAAGCCCCATCATGCATGCGCCTCTCTATCCTTAATCTAATTGAAAAATATGCGCCTCTCTATCCTTAATCTAATTGAAAAATTATAATATTCGCCGGACGGTGGTGGGAATGAACATCTCCTCTGGTCCTTTATTCCTCGAGGACGGACTACTAGTAGTAGCTCTTCGAAGATTTTACAACTAGCTTTCAAGATGACTGACTGACTGACTGACTGCCGTCGGCTCTCCAGGTGACGCGGGTTCTACCTAGTAATGCAAGAAGACGCATCAAGTCAGAGCCGCCCCCCGATATATATTTCGCAAGGACGCACGCGCCCCCCATTTCCTTTCGACGAGAGAGAGAGAGAGAGAGAGGGGCCCCGCCATCGTCCAGCGTCCACAACTCAGTGCCAGGACAGGAGTTCTTTCGTCGTCGAGTCAGTCGTCGAGGTGATCGAGGAGATCGGTGATAGCCGCGCGACCTCTGTCGAGATCGAGCGTGGGACCGAGGTTGGCGCGTTGGCGCCTGGCCTGTTCTCGCGCTTCCTTGCGCCTGAGCTCCTCCTCGCGACGAGTCTCCCGCTCGTCTTTGAGCTTCTGTCGCTCGGCGGCGGCGTCTGCGGCGCGGCGCCTTTCGTACTCCTCGAGGTGGTGCTGGCGGCGTTGGTCTTCGAGTTTGCGGGCGTCCTCCAGTTGCTGGGCCTTGCGTCGTTTGTTTGTGACTTCGCGGTCGCGTTTAGCCCTGGCCTCGGAACGAGCCGCGAGCCACAGAGGGTCTTCCTCCTCGGGCGGCGTTTCGACCGAATCTGGTCCAAGATCGGACCACTTGGAAAGATCGATGGTGGGGTCCTCGTCGGGGGGGTCGGGGATGATAATAATATCGCGGATCGACACGTCCTCGAAGGGGTCTGCCGGAACATCCGCCCGTCGAACCGGCTGGTCCTCCTTCTTCCTCGGAGGGTCGACCTTGGACACCTTCTGGACTACGAGAGTCTCCATCATCAGAGGCGGCTTGTGGTGGTGGTGGTGATTTCGAGCTTTGTTCTCCTCTCTTTCGGGGTTTATTTTCTTCTTCTTGGCAGGAGGTGGTTCGTCCTCGACGTCGACCAGCGTCGTCCGTCGTTTATCCTCCGTTTTTTGCGGAGAAGAATTTTCTTTCTTTTTTTTCTTCGTCGTCGTCGACCCAGAAAGAAGTTTTATGGGGGGAGCCGCCGCCGCCGCCGCCCCGAGCTTGGCGAGGGTCTGGTCTGCGAGCCGCAAGTAGTGCTTGGCAGCGTCGTGCACGGCCAACTTTGGATTCTTGTTGTAGAGCATCGCGTTCCTAAACACGAGTCTCAGATCTTTCCCGAAAGCGTCGACCGTCGGATACGAGTCCATGCGCTTCTCGATTGTCCCGAGGTCCATGGGCTCCTTGATGATCTCGTTGTAATCGGGCAACCGCATCGCCACCGGATCGACCGGGTGTAAAAAGAAATAAGCGTACGGTTTTTCCTTGAGCGTCGCCACCAGAGCTCGCCATTTCGAGCGGTCCACGGGATCATCATCAGCCGCCTCCTCTTTGACCGGAGGAGGAGGGAACACCTCGCGATACAACTTTTCGAAGGCCTTGCCAAACTTCAACGCCTGCTGATGGATTTCGTGGTTCGCCGGGTTGAACTTTGTCGCGTTCGCGACCACGAGCCTGGCGTCGCTCAACAGTTCTTCGGGCGAGTAAGACCCCCCAACCTTCGCCCACATCTGGTCCAGCGACATCGGCTGCTTGATGACGTCGAGGTATTCGGGGATCCCGAGCGCGACGGGGTCTACGGCCTGGCGAAAGTACAACGCCTCGTCCAAGTCGTAAGCCGCCTCGAGCACGCGCTCGACTTTTTTTTTCGGCGCCGGGTCCCCCGACGCCAGGGACTCGAACATCTCGCTCAACTCCTTCGCCGCCTCCCAGATCGGCGTCCCCTTTGGATTAAACCGCATCGCGTTCGAAAAAACGAGCCGCACGTCGCCCGCGAACAGAGAAAATCTCCCGTAAGCGCCCGCGTCGAGCTTCTCCCGGACGGTGCCAAAGTCCATCGGTTTTTTTATAATCTTGTGGTACTCGGGAATATTCAGCGCGACGGCGTCCACGGGCTCGTTGAAGTGGTACGCCTCGGGCCGCGCGCCCAGCTTGGTGAGAAGCCGCCGACAAACGTTCGCGTCGGCTTCGTTCTTCTTCGGGCCAGCCTTCTTCTTCCCGCCGCCCGAAAACGTCCACTTCTTCTCGAACCATTCAATCAGCTCCGTCGCGTCGCGCCGCACCGGACTCTCGGGCTCCGTGTTGAACCTGATCGCGTTCTCGAACACCAGCCGTACGTCATCGGCAAACATTTCGCGAGATTCTCCGCCGTACGCACCCTTCTCCAACTTCTCGCCGATCGTCCTCAGGTCCATCGGCTTCCGGATCACCTGCAGATACTGCGGCACGCCGTCCAACACGGGGTCCACGGGCCGCAGAAACCACCGCGCCTGACGCCTTTCCCGGAGCTGCCGCAATAGGCTTGACAACCCGCCATCCCGCGGCGGCATGAAATGATGATGATGATGTCGCGACCCTTTATTATTATTATTATCAGGGTTTTTTTTTAATGTCGACTGCTAAGAGGGGGGTGTGTGTGAGGGGCATGAAGGATGTGGGTGGGTTTGTGGGGTAGGAGGGATGTGCCTGACGGCCGGAGGGAGGTAAGTAAGTACGCGGGACCTAGTCGGGGTCATCGCCGAGTCGTGGGGCAGGCGAAGAGAGGACGGGCCCCGCCCGTAGGTCGTACGCGTGCTGCCGCCGGACGTATGTGCGACGAATTATCAGGGTTTTACTAGGGAGGGCTCTCGAAGAGGTTATTAAGCTTAAGAGCCACAGGGCATCGGTTTTGTTTCAAACACCACCGTACCGAAAAGATTATTCATGGGGCTTTTGTGTGATGGTTCGCGCTCGTGACGAGGTTTTATTTATGACGAACATCTCAGGCGCGGACATTTTTGATTGTGCGCGACATCGCACTTACTTTTGCGGGGGGAGTCTTCCTACTTCCGATTGATTACCTACCTACTTACTTACTTACTCACCCCGGCACTTTCGTGAGAGGGTGGAGCCCGGCTAGACACAGAGAGTCATGCTTCCGGATTGCTTCCGGTTTTACTCACTAACTGCGCGGGAAAATGGGATCGTTTCGGAGTTCGTCGACTCTGCGACCCATTGTGATCCAAGCCCACGCGTCGTGTTTATATTAGTCTTTCTTCCCCGCACCCCTCTTCGTTCTTCTTCTTCCGATTTGCCCTTTTCTTCTGTCTTTATCCTTTCCTGCTAGTGTGGTCTTTTCATTTCCTCGGATCCTCCATTTTAGGTCTTTGAGCCAGCCAAGGGGGAGTTGCTCGTAATCACATGAGAATAATAGTCGTATGGCGACGACTTGGCACCGATACCCCGAACATCGGACGCCCTCGTTGCGCAGGCCGTATCTACGGTCCGATCGATGGGCACCTCGAATCAAATCCCGAGGTGCTCGATCTGAAGATGCCATTGAAGAAGCGTCGTAAGCATGGCATGGTGGATCCTATTCATTTTGTCAAGCTTTTCGAAAAAAAACGGTCCCTACTCTGGCAAGTGCTATCGAAGTTGGGCGTTCGAGCGAAACAGTCTCGCGCGCCTCATTATATATAGCGCGGAAAAACCAAAGCATTCAAGTATGGTTCTCCGGCACTTTCTTTTCGATCGACTCGATCATCACCGTTCAGCATAGGCCCGGTTCTTTGGAGATGGCGGCGGCCTTGACCGACGAGGGTACCAATATGTGTTTTCAAGACGAAGCAAGACGATGCACCCACTGGACGTCGTTACAATGCAAAACGTGGCACTCAGAACGTCGAAGAGTCCGCATATGTATGTGCTGGCGTTTCCGTTTCCCGACCGTAGCACCAAGATAAGACGCCTCGGCTCATCAAGCAAATTGCCAGGTGGGGTATGGAAGTCCACGCGGGCGACGGCCGAGAAGTCAAAACCGACATGCTTTTCGTTGCCAAGCCAGGCATTCTCTTCGATGACCCGCCAACCTCGCCGACCTCTCAGTGGCGACGTTCATACACCTGAGCTCGGTACTCTCTCGCAACTGTAGCGCGGCTTTGAGGACGTTGACTCTCGTCTGAAGAAGACGGCGGCTCTAGAGTCATTACGTTTTCGCATCGAAATCTGCGTCTCTGCTCATGCCGAGCGAACTGTCGGTCATATTCTCTCCATCATCCTCCTCCACGGTGCGAAATCATGGTGCCTTATTACCAAAGTTGTCTTCAGTTGTCAACGTTGCATTCACGCACACGCGCGCGACGTGTTGGTGCCAGACCTGGAAGAAACACCATATCAAAACTTCACCTCTCCTCCTTAGAGATTATCGACACCTACATCTCTCGCCGGCAACGCCGGAAGCAGACCACGTTGAAGATGCATGCACTAGAACATGCGTCTCCCTCGGATTCAAGATGCTCTCTCTCTTGAAGTGGTTCGCGTACGGTACTCCGCGAGTTCCACGTACCAACGAAGACCTGGTCTCGCTCAAGACTCTGACGAATGGCGACAGGCCATCAACTCGCCCTCAATAGTCCTTACACTCGCCCGGTGATTCTGATCCCCAGGGCGGGCGCTGGAATTAGCGGCGGACGCCCCACGCGTGGTAGTTAGTTAGCTTTTGGTTGTAATCCCAGTCGGGGCATCTCCATTTTCCCGCGTACAGCGGGTACCCGAAAAAAGGAAATGACTGTCAGGACTGAGAGATTATTCTCTCCCGCCAGCGCAAACCAGTGTCGAATAGCAGCATCGCCCTCGTTACCGCGATAGATGCGGACAGGCATTTTGAATATCGCCCGACCCGTTCCACGCTTCCCGCCCCACACCCGCATGGCTGTGCCCGTACACATCCCAACCGGGCATGCATGCGAGGACCCTAAGAGAGGCGACGCATGCTCGCTCTTCTAATCACAGTCCCCCACATAATGCCTGCGGGGAATTGCTTGCTTGCTTGCTTGGGATCCTGCCTTATTTTAGGGCGGCGCTTTCCTCCTCCTCCTCCTCCTCCTCCTCCTCCTCCTGCTCGTGCAACTTGTCTGGAGATTCGATCCTAGATCTCGCATCTTCGAAAATAATAGCATTGCACAAGGTCGCGATCGCATTTGCCTCTTCGCAACAGAAAGTTCGGCGAGGGCACAACATTTAAAGTAAAGAAGGGCGCCCTCCTCAATCGCTGCAGTGGCACCCTGCCGTGCGATAGAGATGGTCGGCCATAACGGCCGTGTGACCCTCGTAGATGTCGCGGCGAAGGATGAAGTCGGTCGCGTTGATCTGAGCATCGCCCCGAGGGTTGATCACTCTCGCGCTGTAAATGTTTTCGACGGCTGCTTCTAACACGTTCCTCCTCGAGAAAGCAGGATGCAAGAAGGCCGCTCGAGTGAGGGGCGGTTCGTTTTGCCTAGCTGTAGTCGGCGAAGTCGCGGGTGTATTCCACCAGTCAAAGGAGCCGAGATCGCCGTAAGGGACGCAGAGCACGAAGGCTGGATCGATGAGCTCGAGCTGCGAGGCGAGCACGGCCGCGTTGTCTGCGAGCACGGCGCTTTGAGCGCGACGCGTGCCTAAGTGCCGATGCACTGTTGTGGATGTGAGGACGTCTTCGGCTGGACGACTCAAGACAATAACGCGAAGGTCGACCCTAGATCGCTCGGCCAGCGTCGCTAGTTGGCGAACGTCGACGTGGTTGAGAGGCCGGTATTCTCCAATTAAACTCGGATAGGAAAAATGAGCTCCGAGAAGGGTGTTAAGGACAATCAGGCTCTGGTCGTTACTGCGCTGAGTGTCGCGGAGAAGGCCGACGAGCTCTGCGCGCCGGGCCTCGACGCGCCCCTCGTTCGTATCCGAGGGATGGACGAACGCGCTGCCGCCCGAGGACCTTAGGAGTTTGGTTGCCTCGGTGGCTTTGGTGCAGAGTCCTGCCCGTTGACAGCCAGTAAAAAAGACGCCGCAAGCGTGGTGACCGGTGCCCTCGAGTGCCGCCACGAAAACAAAGCGCGCGGCGTTCGAGAAAACGGTTTTTTGCACGAAAAAGCTCTTCTTCCCAACGACGAAAGAAGGTTGTTGCTCGAGGGTGTCCACAAACGGCCTCGCGTGGGCAGCAAAGGTGCCCTCGACTTTAAGTTGGGGGGGTTCTCTGGAGACGCCCCTTTCTTCTTCGTGGTACGGGAGATCCGGGTGCAGGAACTCGACGATACCTCGTCGCGACGGATCGATGAAGAGATCGTTGTCGACTACTCGGGCAACGAACGCCGGGTCGACGAGGGCCAACTGTGCTGACAGGACGGCGGCGTTGTCAGCGACGACGCACGCCTCTCTCGCGTCCTTGATTTCACGAATTCCCGAGACGATAGCAATCCGCAAATCTACGCCGGCAATCTCGGCTAATGCGGCGACCACGTGCAGACTTGGATGCTGCAGCATCGCTTTCGTGGACACCTCGGCGGGGTACAGGCCAAGGTCGTCTATCACGATCAGCTTGCCCTCGTTCGCGGCCGCGTGCGCCCGAAACGCAACCATGACCGCCTCGCGTCGCTCTCGCGTCGCGCGCTCCCCCTTAGGCGTGACGAAGATGTTTCCCAAGCTCGCGTTGACGCACAACTCTGGACCGCAGCGCTCTCGCAGCACTTTCGCAAACCCTCGAACTCTCTTTCCGTTGAGTCCTGCGATAAACACGAATCGCGTCGACACTGACGTGTGATTTTTCTGGACGTAAAGCCCGCAGTGCTCGGGATTCGCTGTTCCGCACCACCACAGCACGCCCAATACGGTTGTCAGGACGCGAGAGCGCCGCGCGCAAGTGACGTCATCCATGCTTTGCGAGCCTTTGTTTTTTGCGTTCTTCATGCATCTTGGCGTGGCAATCGCCCCACGAGACGTCAGAGCCAAACCTTCCTAAAATAATTGTTTTTTTTCATCATGGCCCCGCGGCCCCGGCCCCGGGGGGGAGAAGATGTCTGTCTACCGGACGTTGACGCAGAGGCGTGAGGAGCAGAGCCCCCGACACACTACTAATAATAGTCCACGATGTACGCATCGAGCTCCAGAAACTCGCCCACGAAAAGGATGAGTTCTCCTCCTCCCCCGACGACCTAATAGATGATTAAAAAAAGCAGCTCCCGCCGCCGCCGCTTTAAGTTCGTTGTTTATTTTACGCGGAGCACCGACGGAGCCTGGACTCCCTCCGTCCAGGGGGGGCGCGCCCAGCGCCCAGCGCCCAAGCCTAGCAGAAGAGACCGAATCAGACCCAATCTTTTGGGGTTTTAAAGACGCGGAGGATCTCGTCTTCCTTGGAGCCCGGCTCGGGGTTATGGTCGTACTCCCAGCGTGCCGTCTCGGGGAGCGACATGAGGATGGACTCGATGCGGCCGCCGGTCTTGAGGCCGAAGACGGTGCCCCGGTCGTAGACGAGGTTGAACTCGACGTAGCGGCCGCGGCGCATCAGCTGCCACTCCTTCTCCTTTTGCGTAAAGTCCGAATCGCAGCGCTTCTCCACGATCGGAACGTAGGCCGGGACGACGGCCGAGAGACACTTTTTGGCGAATTCGAAATGGTGCTCGGGATCCTTGGCGTTCTGGTCGTCGAAGAAGATGCCGCCGAGGCCGCGGGTCTCGCCGCGGTGTTTAATGGTGAAATATTCGTCGGCCCACTTCTTGAACCTAGGATAGTATTCGGGGTCGAACGAATCGCAAATACCCTTGTAGGTGCCGTGGAAGTGCCTCATGTCCTCCTCGAACAAATATGCGGGCGTGATGTCGGTGCCCCCGCCGAACCACCAGACCCCGCCGTCGGTCTCGAAGTACCTATAGTTGAAGTGCATCGTCGGGGCCATCGGATTTCGCGGGTGCATGACCGAGGAGAGACCGCAGGCAAAGAAGGGGACCTTCTCGCCCGGCTTGAGGCCCTTGGCGCGGTCGACCCCGCGCTCGGTCGCCGCGGCGAGGGCCTCCTGGGGCATCTCTCCGTAGACGACGCTGAGCGAGCATCCCGCCTTCTCGAAGACCCTGCCGTCCTTCAGGACCATCGAGATACCCCCCCCGCCGTTCTCGCGCGTCCAGGCGTCCTGCGAAAATTTCGCTTCCCCGTCGAGCTCCTCGATCGCCTTTGTGATTTCGAGCTGCCCGGCCCGCACCATCGCCTCGAACCGCCGCCGCATGCTCTCGTTCCCCTCGACGCCCCTCACAAGACTCTCCGGCGTGTTCCCCGTAATGGGCATGTGGTCGTCCCATCGCGGCGCAGCCTTGGGGCTGGGCGCCTTCGTAGCCGCGCTCAGGCTCGAACAACTCCCAAACACCAGGAAGAGCCACATCGTCGTCGTCGTCGTCGTCGTCGTCGTCGTCGTCGCTAAGAGGATGGATCTGTGGGATATCTATCTATCTATCCCCCAACGACTCAACTTCAAGGCACCTCCCTCCTCACTGGTGGGTGTTGTTGATCCACACGGCGGGGGGGTCCCCGCGGCGGATCCTGTGGACCGCGGCGGCGAGGGCCTCGGCCATGTGGGCGTAGGCCTCGTCCGAGTAGCCCCCGACGTGGGGCGTGAAGTAGGCGCGGGGGTGGGTGGCGAGAGCGTCATTCGGGTCCCAGGGCTCGGAGGAGGAGGAGGGTTCGCCCACCCCCCCAACCCCGACGTCCGTCGCGAACCCGGCGAGGCGGTTCGCGTCGAGGGCCTCGAGCACGGCCTGCCGGTCGACGAGCGGTCCGCGGCCGACGTTGACCAGAAGCGCGCCCGGCTTCAAGGTCTGGCAGAACGCAGAGCCGACCAACCCCCTCGTCTCTTCGGTCAGCGGGCAACAGAGCACGACGATGTCCGCACGCGGGAGGGCGTCTTCGAGGTCGCAGGTAAATTTTGTCTCCTCGTCATCGCGCCATTTGCGATGGCCGTGGGCAGCGAGGACTCGAACCTTTATAGCGTCGAGAAGCCTCGCGACCTCCTTCCCGACGGCCCCGAACCCAACGACCAACGCCGTCTTAGATTTAGCCTGCCGCGTGACGGTGGGCCCACCCAACACTTTGGCCTCGAAGCGCGAACGCAGCTCCGCGATGCCGCCCCGGAGGAGCGCGAGACACAAAAACAGCGCGTGCTCCGCCGTCGCCGTCGCGTTCCCCGACGCCTCGGCGGGGATGTTCGAGACGGCGATCCCGCGCCGCGTGCAGGCCGCGATGTCCACGCCCTCGAGGCCGACACCAAACTGCATCACGAGCCGTAAGTCGGGGGACCGCGCGAGTTCGGCATCGCCGATGCGCTCCATCAGCGGCACCACCACGTGCGCCTTCTCCAACGAGGAGGAGGAGGAGGGAGCACGACACCTCGTCCCCCGGAAGCAGCCGCCGCGTCAGGTCGGCGGCGGCGGCGAAGTGCCGGTCGCTTGCGAAGACGATTCGCACCGGGCAGCCACCTTGAACGCCGCCGCAAAAACGCCACGTCATCGGATTCCTGCTCCTTATTACCCACCCTCGAGGTGTGGTGGTGGTGGTGGGGTGCCCTGATGACAAAAATGTCAACAGCTAGCTGCAGGTCTTCTCCTCCTCCTCCTCCGCACGAGTTCGCGACGACGACGACGACGACTACGATGGACGACGTTGCAGATAACAACAACGAGTCCAGTTACCTACCTACCTCCCCTAGCTAACTAAAATCATCACTACACAAGGGAGTTTTCGGTTTCGACGTGGAGCGAGGGGGGAGGGCTCGAGCGCGGTCGCTCGAGCTGAACCTCGCCGCCGCCGCCACCCCCCGAGTGCTGGAGGCGCTGGTAGAGGTCCGCGGTGGGGGAGGGCTGGTGGTGGCGACCCGGTATGACCTGGCAGGCGCGACAGATCCCCGTTTTTTTGACAAAGGCGCGGGCCCCGAGGCCGAATGAAATGATGAGGGCGATGGTGAGGAGCCAGTCGATCGGGTCGCCCTGGACGGGGGAGTCGCTGTCGTCGTCGGCCCGATAGTCCCGGTACTCGAAGAGTGTCTGGGCGGAAGCGAGGGCGGGGGCTCTTACAGTCCCTTTGAGGACCTTTCCCGGAGTCCCGGTCGACAACACGAGCGCGTTCGAGACGTTTTCGTAGTCCGCGTAGCAACCGGACACGATGTCAGCGAGTTCGGTCGAACCGAAGGAAACGAGCTCGGGATAGAAGAGCTTGTCGTTCTGCACGAAGTTGGCGCAATCGCGCAGAAATCGCGCGAAGTCCTTCTGATCGGCGTCGGTCGCCGCTTCCGATTCCCCCGAGACTCTATAGGCGATCCCGAGGGTGCGCGGAGGGACGACGGGCGCGAAGGTCGCGCCCCCGTTGGCGAGCTGCGTGAGACACCACTCCAAAAAGCCCGTCGTCGTCGCCTCCCTCGCAACGTCCCTTTTCCAGCGCGCGTCTCCGGTCGCGTCCGACGATTCGACCGCGACGCCCGCGTATCGCGGATAGGCTTGCGCGAAGCCCTCGACGCTGTCGGCGAGCTGCGAGAAGGCCTGCCCCGAGACCCTCGCCACCATTGTCGCCGAGCTCCAGTCGTCGACGTCGATACCCTGCGATACCCAGATACCCGCGGTCGCGTCGGCAAACTCGCCAGACGCGAGCGGGAGCCCCAGGAGCGCCGCCGGGTCCCGCGGAGCGTAATGGATCAAAGTCACATCCTTACCCTGCTGCGCGTTCTGCCAGCTGATGTCCGTCTCCCGTCGCACCCCGAGAGCGTGGTACTCGACGTCGACGCTCAAGGGGGCCAGCGCCGAGCTGTTCACGGATACGTAGGTCCACAACGTGTGGATCTCGATCTGCTCGGTCATCGACACCCCCGCGGGAAGCAGCTGCGTGTCGTACGCCAGGACTTGGCTCAAGTCGAACCGGCGCACGGTCGATCTCCCGGACGATGACGAGGCCATCATTGCGATGATGAGTCGTCGCATCATCATCATCATCATCATCTGTTGTGTGGTCTAAATAATATAATAACCCTCATTTCATCAACCGTTTCATCTTCTAATAAATAAATAAACAAATAAATAAATAAATAAATAAAATAAATAAATAAATAAGGCAAAATAAATAAGCCTGGATCGATCGATCGTAGTTGAGGTGATGTTGCATTGTTTGGTAAGATGTTCGCAGCTGCGCCGGCGTCTGTGCTCGGCGGACGGTTCGACCCAACGGTCCCCGGGGGCGCGGTGGCGAACCTGCTCGACTCGCTCGTCGGGGACCTCGTCGGGACGCTGCCTTTGTGCGGGAAAGTCGCCTGCGATACGTGCGGGCGGCAACCCCCCAAGCTCCTGAGCTGCGGGCGGTGCAATTCGACCTTTTACTGCAGCGTCGTGTGCCAGAAGATCGACTGGGAACGGTCGCACAGCCGGGTGTGTCAGCGGGGGCTCTGCGAGGCGCGGTCGAAGGAAGTGATGGCGCGAGTGGGCGTGAGAGCGCCGGATCTCGTCAAAGCTTGCCTCGCCGTCACGGGGCAGCGCGTCGACGCGGCCTGCGCGGTGGCTTCGGCCTACTTATCGGGGAGCCTCGTGATCATGTCGGACGACGAGCTCTGCGCGGCCTTCAAGCTCGTGTTTGGGACGAACGTCAAACCGAAACACCTTCGCGACCTCGAGCGCTTGCTGCCGCGGGACGTCCGAAAAAAGCAACGATGCGCGGCGCCGACGAGGATCCCGAGGCCGCCGCCGCCCCCTTCGAAGCGGAGGACGCGGTCCTTCGAGGGGGTTAGGGAGCGGTGCGCGGCGACTTACGAGAAAATTGTTCCGTTATTGCCGGCTATGGGCGTCGTGACTTCGAACGACTTCGAGAAGCCCCACGCCTCCATCCGAGCCCTCGTCGACTACGTCTACGTCCAGGTTTCGAAGGACCTCTCGAACATCGCTCCCTTCCTTGCCCTCGTCGACGAGCTCCTAACGCCGCCGATTCAGTACCTCCAGGAGGAGGAGGAGGAGGACGACGACGAAAAAGCCGCCCGCGACGTCCTTCGGCGGGAAGTCACTACCACGTGGGCCGCCTTTGCGAGGGCCAAGTACGACGATCTCCTCGGCCAGGAGGACGACGAGCACTGCGCGAGCGTCGCGCGCCTCGCCGAGAAGGCGCGATTCCATGGAGCGCAACGCCCCGACATCCGCAAATGGCTCCTCGAGCCGGGCCACTGGCTCCCAAAGTCGTCGTCGGCGTCCCCCCGGCACACCGACCTCCCGCCCCTCCGGGAATGATGGTTGTTATAGAGGAGAAGAAAGAAAGAAAGAAAGAAAGAGCCGGAGGGGTCTGTCTGTCTTTTTTGCGGCGTGTCTTATTTTATTTTTTATTTTTCCCACTTTGACGACGACGAGGAGTCATCACACTCTTCGTAGGTAGCATCTTCTTCTTCTTCTTGTTGTTGTTGGTTTTTTTTTTTTCGAGGGAGGGAGGAAGGACGGCGTCAATCTCATGATCATCATCATCATCTTCTTCTTCTTCTTCGCAGAGGAGGAGAATATGCGCTCCCGAGGAAGGGAAGAAAGGAAGGTGTCGTAGATTGGCGACGAGGGGGCTTTTTCTTTATCCCAGAAGAGAAGAAGAGAAGAGGGTCTTGTTGGTTGGAAGATCATCAGAGGTGGTAGGTGGAGCGGGGCGGGGGGGCGCCCCAGACGTTGTCGTCGGCGGCCGGGTGAAGCCAGAACGAGTTGGGTCCTCCGTAGTTTGTTGCGACAGGTTTTCGCGAAGCGTTGTCGACGTGGTTTTCGTTCGGCTCTTCGAGGACAGAAGTAGCGGCGGCGGCAGCCATGTTCCTCGAGTCGAAAAGTGGATCGTCCCTCGGCCGCCAGGCGTCCCAGCCTCCGTCGCGCGGGGTGTAGGAGACCGACCAGATGGAGGTAGTCGCGTCCGTCCAATTGCTCGGTTCGTGCGACAGAAAGAGCGGAACGGCCGTCTTCCTGGGGGTTTCGCGCCTGTACCCGTTCTCGCCCCAGGGAGCGCCGTTGTACCGACCGAGACGCCTCCGTCTGTCGTCTTCTTCGGCAACGGGTCTCTCGACGACGCTCGCGCCGCCTCCGCCGTCGGTCACGCCTCGAAGCCCGAGAGAAGCTCTCGGCGCGAAGGGTGACGCGTCGGCGCCTAGCGGAGACGAAAGGCGCGACCGGTAATTTGCTTCGGCCGGGAACGCGGGCGTTCCCGCCGTAAACGGTTGCTCGGGCTCTGGCGGCCGAGGGGGCGCGGGCGCGCGAACCCCGGAAGAAGAAGAAGAAGAAGATGAAGAAGAAGAGGCGGCGGCGCCGGCGGCGGCGGCGGCGGGACCGCCTCGTTGACTCCGCGTCGCGCGCGGAGCGTCGACCGGACCGCTCACCTTGGCTCGGGCCGCCGCGACGGCCGCCGCCAGCTGCTCCTTCCTTTCCTTTTCCTTCGCCTTGCGTTCCTTCTTGTTCTTGATGATCTCGTTCCGGTCGACGGCGGCGAATGCGTGCGGGTCGTCCTGGTAGGGCGTCCGGCACGCCGGACACAGCCCGTTCAAGTTTTCTTTTATGTGGTGCCAGCACCACATGCACACCTGGTACCCGCACTTGCACGGCAAAAAGTTCTGGTCGCTCAGGTCCAGCTCTTCACAGCACAAAGGACAGACCATGTCGTCGTCGTCCATACTTTCTCTGGTCGCCAGATGTACGAGAGTACAAAATTAAAAAGGGGAACGCTCGCGGCGGGGCGGGCGCGCCGCACCTCTTGTGTTTTTGTCTTCGTCGTCGAATTCCATCATATGCGGCCAAGGTGGCTCCACGCCTCGAGGGTCCTCTTCAAGGGCAGACGCGGCGGCTCCAAGGCCCACCTCCCGCGCCTCGGCGGAGGAGGAGGAGGAGGACGCCCCCCCCCCAAAAAAAAAAGAACACAGCCACTGCCGCCGCCGCCGCCGCCGCCGCCGCCTAGAAGTGCGGAAAAAATGAGAGACCTCGTCGCGATAAAAAAATCGCCAGGAAAAGAAGAAGAAGAAGATGATGATGATGATGGTGATCTGGCGTGGCTCGAGGAGCTGCAGGCCGAGTACGAGGAAATCGAGAAAAAAAATACGCCCGCCGCCGCCGCCGCCACCAGGGTAGAAGTCTCGTACTCGGAAGCCCGGGTCGCGTTCCGAAAGTGCGACGACCTCTCGCGACCCGCCCCCTGGCTCGCGCTGCTCGCGAGCGCGCGGAGGGCGCGGAATTTCGAGGACTGCCTTTTCATCGCCGACGCCGCCTTCGAACGGCTTCCGGAGCCGTTCTGCCGCAACGAGGACGGGTGCGCGGACCGGCTCGTCTCGGAGGTGGTTCGAGTCGCGGCCGCGACGAGACGGCCTGCCGCGGCCTGGGCGACCTTCGAAGCCGCAGAGGTCTTGGGGTTCTGCGATCCCGCGGGACCCGAGACCTACGCGGCGCTGATGCGGTGCTGCGCGGTCCAGCAGCTCCCGGAGCGCGCCTTGAACTTGCTGGGCGACATGCGCGACCTCAAGGTACCGCGCTCGCCCGAGGTCTTCGCGGCTTTGCTCGACGCGGTCGCCGAGGCGCCGCAGTGGCACCCGACCTACGCGCGCCTCGTCGACGAGGTCCTCGACGAGATGCAGAGCGAGGACATCGAGCCCTCGCCGGACGTGTACCGCGCGCTCATCAACGCGGCCGGGAGGTGCGGCGACGCGCGAGCCGCAGCGCACTACTTTGCCGAGATGAAGACGCGCCACGGCCTAAGACGGGACGCGACCCTCTACGCGGCGGTCTTTGCTGCTCTCGCCAGAGCCCAGACCGTGGGCCAGAAGTTCGGGACGCGCCGCCGCGCCCTCGTGGTTCCGCCGTGGACGACCCTCGGGGTCGAGCCGGAGGCTGCCGTCCGAGAGGCCGGCGACGTCTCGAGCGACGGCGTCGCTCCCAACGTCGATAACCCCGAGGACGCCATGGTGACCGGCCTCGGCCGTCGCCGCCGCAAGGATCTCAAGGAACGCAAGAGTCTGCGCCAGCCGGTGCGCTTCGCCGACCGCGTAGCCGTCGACCACTTTCCGCCGCCGCCGCCGCCGCCGACTCGGGAGGAGGAACAACGAAGAGAAAACCCTACGACCGACGAGATCGCGAGGTTGCTTTTGTCGGACGAGGACGTCGGCGGCGGCTTCGCGGTGACAAAAACAAGTTCCGCAGCCGTGCAGAATTACGAGCCTCTCGGCGCGGTGACGCGGCTCCGCGAGCTGGGGAACGAGCCCGACCTCGACGACAGCGCCGCCGGCATTTACCGGCGCCAGGAGCGCCACATCGCCGCGGCCGAGGCGATCTTCGAGGAGATGGAAGCCCCCGCCACTCCGGCGACCCTCAACGCCTTCTTTTCGGTCTATACCGAAGCGATGCGGCGCCGCAGAGCCCGGGAGGTCGCCGAACGCCTCTCGGTTCCGGGCGTTTTTCCGAACGAGCGGACGAACCGCCACCTAGCGCGCATGCTCGCGCGCCGCGGCGAGCTCGAGGCCGCGCGCGAGTCCCTGGAAGACGCCGACATCGAGACGATCGGCCTCGTTTTGGACGCCCACGCGCGAAAGGGCGACCTCGAGACCGCCTCGGTTCTCGCCCGCCGCCTCGTCGACGCCCACGCCGAGCGCGCCCGAAAGGGGATCGGCGCGTCCGACGAGAGACCCCGGACCCCCAAACTCGTCAATTCGGGCGTCTTCCTCACCTGGTCCAGGCCGAGGGGTCCCCCCGAGCGGCTTCTCCGCGCCTACCGCCAACTCTGCCGCTCGAGGAAAGTTCCCCAGCTCCCCGACCTCCCGATAGACCCGGTCCTCTGGCGCCAAGACCTCGCGAGGGACAAACGCGACCCCAAGGGCCGCAAGTGGATCCGCCACAAGCGCGCCATGACGCGCGCGGGGGGGGGTTAATAAATAACTACCTACTTTTTTTTATTATCGTCGGTGCTTTTGTTTTTTTCCGAAGTTTACGACCAGGATATTGTTGTTGTTGGACCTACCTCTGGGTGTCGATGAGGCTGGGCTCCTTGTGGGGGTCCTTGGTGACGATTTGGGGCCGCAAACCGAAGAGGAGGCCGACGCACGCCTCCAAGACCGAGGGCGCGAGGTCCTCGCACACGTCCTCGATGCTCCGGATGAACCACGCGCACGTCTGATCGAACTGCGAAAAATTGGGGAAGAGGAGGTCGCGTCATACAAAAAAAAAAAACCCAACAACAACATACCTGGTCGTGCGTGATTCCCAAGCGCGCGTGCCCCGAGGCGAGATCGCGGCCGCGGTACGGCTTGGACGACCCGAGCATCTCGCTGATGAAGGAGGACTGGAGGTGCCGCATCCGCCCCATGGAAATGTTGCGAAAGTAGTGGCTCAGCACGGGGTCCGTCACCACGTAGATATAGAACCGATCCACGATCTTGGCAATCGCCTTCTCGCCGCCCAGCGCGAGGCACAGCGAACGCCCGCACAACGCCTCCTCGACCGGCGGGCCCTCTTCGACGCTACTCTTTTCCTCTTCTTCGAACCGCCGCTTGATGTCGCTCTTGATTTTCACGAACTCCAATCTCGGAATCGTGTTGCCTGCGACGACGGGTATTATTACGAAACGAGCGAACGACGCGCGCATTCGACGTTGAGCTTCATCTTCCAGGTAATCGCGTCGACGATGGCATGGGCGCCATTGACGCCGATGTCGTTCCAACCTGGAAAAATAAAATGGCGCGTTCTTTTTGGTCGAAGAAAAAAAAGTGCACGCGCCGACGTCGAGCATCTTCAGCTTTGTCGCGGCCGACGCGGACCTCGCGAGACACAGCGATCCGCGCTCGCCGAGGCGGTTGTAGCGGAGGAGCAGCGTCGTCAGCCGGTTGCCTTCGAGGAGTTTGCCGACGAGCTTGGCGTGGACGTGATCCATGTGGCACTCGGTGAGATCTAGCTCTTCGATGCTCGGCGAGGCGAGGATGCTGCCGACCAATCGGTCGAGCACCACCAAGGGCAGGAACGTCTTCTTGAGCGACAAGGTCCGCAGCGAAACGCAGCACCTGTGTTTTTTGACGTACATCAACTAAGATTTTTGTTTTAAAATGGCGCCGTTTTTGCTCGCTCGATGAGTACGTCGAGCCCGCCGCACGGGTCGACCGGCCGCAGGCTGTTAAACGCGGACGCCAGTTCGTGCTTTTTTTTGCCACTCCGCAATAGGTTCGTGTGCGCTCGCCAGGCATCTTTGGCCTCGTCTCCGAGCGTCGATCCCTGGTAACCGAGTTTATGGAGAAATTTTGAACGCCCCGTCGAGCTCAAAGCGACGTCGCCGAGAGCGCCGCATTCGTTGACCCCTCGGAGGAACTGCGTTCGATTGCAACCGAGGTCGAGGTCGCGCAAGGTCCCTCGGCTCGAGCCCTGGACGGCCGCGAGCAACACGGCGAGATGGAGCGACGAGAATTCGTTGAATCTCAACGACAGCTCGGAAAGCCGGAGCCGCCGAAGGACGTCCGCGTACCGCGAGATCGCGTCCCCGCTTGCCCCCAAAAAGTACTTGTCCAAGTTCAGCTGCCGCAAACCATCGTCGTCGTCGTCGTCGTCGTCGCTTAGCTCGCCGTCCTTCGCAGTTACAGAATCGCGTCTCTCCTCCTCCGAAGAAGAAGTATAAGTAGAAGAGGTGGCCTCGGGCAGCACCTTTGGCGACGCCGACGAGGATCGTCGGCGTTCGAGTCCCTTTCGCTTCGCCTTTCTTGGACGTTGACGAAACGTCGCCTGGACGAGCATCTTGCGGATGGTGTCGCGGACGAGAAAGTCGTGGATCACCGTGTAGGCGACCAAGGCCGAAGGCACGGAACAGGCCACGTAGGCGACGACCAGGGGCGACGCGACGCCGTCGGGCAAGCGGATAACGAGAATTGCGACCAGGTTGTTGCACATCGCGTAGATCAGCGGGATGGCGAGGCCGCTCGTCATATTGACGTAGTAGAGGGGGCGGTGGTGGAGGAAGCACGCCAAGGCGGCGACCGCCAAGACGAGGAGCACGAAGGCTTTGAGTTCGACGGAGAGGACGGGCGCGAGGATGCTGAGCGGAAGCACGAAGAGGATTTTTATGACGAGGATTTGGAACGGGTACTTGGTCTCCCGCATCGACATGCAAAAGACGCGGTCTTGCTTGGCCATCTCGATCGGACTCGTTGTCAAGATTTCCCACTGGATCGAGAGTAGGATCGTGACCGCGAGCAACGCCGGGGAGATCGCGACGTAATAGAGATGAATGCCCTGGAAGCACTTCGCGCCCGGCAGAAAGGGCGGGTGACCGTGCACGCAGCTCATGCTCTTCAAGAGAAATCGGATGCAGGGCATCATTGCCACCGTCATCACGAAGAGCGCCGCCGCGAAGAGGATCTGAGTGCCGACGTCTCCAAAGACGACCAAGATCTTCTGCGTGGGCACCATGATGGGCAACGAGGAGGCAACAATCAGCACGCCGAGCATGTGAAACGCGATGTGGTACGAGACGTGGACGACGGGATAATCAAAAATGATGAACAATCGTCTCAGGAGTCGGACTGTAGGGTCGAACCACGTTGGCCATCGAACGTCCAACGTAAACGTCGCCGCGTTGTACTGGGCCGCATCGATGATGAACGCC